>CAUYQU010041623.1:0-32039 GCA_963574635.1 Cheracebus regulus | reverse complement strand
TTATATCATACCTATTCTAAAAGTGATCACATAATAGGAAATAAATCACTTTTTAGTAATTGCATAAGCATTTCACAGATTTAAATGAAATCCTGAGCAATAGAGCAAGATTCTCGTTCTCTCTCCCTCCTTCTCTTTTTTCTCTTTATTTTACTTCTTTCTTTCTCTTTAAAATATATATATAATCAGTATTTAAATAGTGTTAAAATAAAAATACAAAAAAAAAAAAGAAAAGAAAATTTTTAGCCAATAAATGAAAAGCTTTATTCCTGATCTTGGCCTTTACACACTGCAATTCTTTCGCTGAAGTTCATTCATGTATTAATCACAAAGAGTACTGAGTCCCTATTTTGTGCAAAGGTAAGTATGGAAAAGTCCTCGTCCTCCAGTCTCCTGGGCTGGTGGGCACAGACAATACTTAAGCAAATAACTGACGTATAAAACGCTAAGTGTGAACGCAGACATAGGTCCATGGGCTGCAGAACAGGCAAAAGGCGTGGAGAGGAGCCAAGGAGACCATAGGAGGAAGCGAGGGCTCTGCACATCCTCAGTAGAGACCACAGATTTAGAGGAGAGGGCAGACGGGCAGGAGTGCCCCCACTCAAGGGCATTCTAGACAGAAGGAAAGGGACAAAGGCTGACAGAGGACCATGGAAGGCCATGACAGTGCTGGAAAGCAGCCAGCATCGTAGCATCACAGACCAGAGTCAGGGCTGTCAGAGAGGTCACAAAGGAACACGCTTGTCACGCAGAGCGACTTTCCATTTAATTTATTTGGGGCAATTAAGGGACCACAGAGGACATGAGGCTGAGGTGCAGCTACTTCAAGGTCTCTACACCTGCAGATATGGGCCGGAGATGGCAGCACCATGGAGAGCAGGAGGACTCACACGGGGCGGGTGAACCCTGGATTCTGCACAGTTGTCATGTCTCACTGGTGCTGGCAGGGTCTGCATGAGCGTGTGGGTCCCCCAGCTCTCCTTGTGCCAGACCACCATCCCCGTGGGAAGAGCTGTCACTCACCACTGTGCAGACCACATTAGGAGCAGGCCCATGGCTTCTGACAGTCACTTTCCTTCCTGTTGCTCTGATGGAACCACTAAGGCTGTCAAGCCCACACCCTTGGGCTCATTAGCTCGGTTCTGGGACACGTCCCCCAAGTAAGCAGGCATAGGTTCCAGGCTATCTTTATTTACATGTGACTCAGCACAGCCTAATAACCCTTGGCATGCAATGAAAAACATCACACCTGCATGCCAGAGCCTATGAACGTCCCAGAATATCAGCTTAGGCAGCTACCTGACCTCTTCCAATGCTTACTGTCAGGCTAGAAGAATGATACTGGAAATAATGACCCAACTCTATGATGTAAGCCTCTCTACAGGGAGATCTGTGCAATCCATGCATTACAAATGCACGATCAGGGAGCTTTCTCGTGACAACAAGGAATCGAACCCTGCCTATAATTGATGAGTACTCCTCAAGGTGGGCAGCAAAGCACAGGCAGTTTTGCCAAACCAGCAGCATGCTGTGAGCAAGGTCTGGAGGGCCACACCTCTGGACAGGGTCTCTGTCATGATATAAACATATAAACAAACACCACTAGAAGCAATTGATCCTTCAAAGAAGAGCCTTCTCATGAAAATCCTGAAATAATATGTGGAATTTGAGGGGAACGCACAGACCTGCAAGCGGATGTAAGACCTTCCATCTTGCCAGTTTTCCCTTATGTAATAATTTCCTTCTATTGACATAAGGAATAATGTTTCTAGGCTACTGCTTTCCCTCCCCAAGCCTCTCTGTGCTTTTGCAATGCCAGGAAACAAGACTCTAATCAGTACACTCTGCCCTCTGGTGTCCACACTGAGAAAGTACATCACCCTGTTTTTCTCCCTCCGACATGAGCATGTGGACCAGGCACGTGGAAGAAAATTATTAGCTACTAAGGGAATTGTATTCGTTTGCTTAAAACTGTTGATTTTTCTGTTTTCAAGGGATTGGGATTTCAGGCTAATTTAACTAGCTGTGTTTTTCCTTGTAACATACAGGGAAGCTGAAGAAAGAAGAAAAACCCCCTCTCTTTTCCCCAGCAGTAGGAGAGCGGTATTCTCTTCTCTCATTTTAAGATGTCCTAGAAAACAACTTATATGAAAGTTTAGCACAAAATAAGGATACAAGCAGGATCCAACATCATAAAATGTTTTTAGTGGGGACAAAATGATATCTGGCATTTGCTTCAGACCATCATGGTAGTGAAATGGATTAGACGAGATTGCCCAAGCCTTGATAATTCTACAGCTGGGTCATGGGTATAACCGGCTCATTGCATAATTCCCTCCACTTTTCCATATGTTTGGAAATTTCCATGAATCAAATTCTTGCCCACATTAGTCTGAGGCAGACTGGGCTACTTTGTCTGAAGGATAAAGATGTGATGTTCTAACATGTGAACCAGGGCAGTGGAGGAAATATGGCTTTAGAAATCACACTTCTAAATGTTTAGAAATCAGAAACATTTGAATTCTCAGGCCGCTTCTTACTCTCGCTGACTGTGAGGTCTTGGGAGGGTCACTTTATCTCTCTTCATCTAAGCTAGTTCCCATAGTTGTAAAATGAGAATAATGAAACCTCCCACACAGGGTTATTCTGGGGATAAAGAAAGAGAAAGTGTCTGGCACAAAGAAGGCAAATGACATAACATCCTTCTCCTCTTTCCAGCAGCCCTCAGGTAAATATATCCCAATGGTCAAAAAAATACAACCAGTATGAATAACTCGTTAGGTATAACCCTGGCAAACCCTGACTGAGAGGTTTTGTTTGCTCTAATTCAGTCCCTCATGATGAAATTCATCATAACATCATCCACCTTTATCAGCCAAAAAAAAAAAAAAAAAATAGCATGCATGCACATATACGATAAGCTGCTATTTTATACTATATGTCATCTTGATTGGTTTTATATTCAAGCATTCCTGGGCTGGGCTCAGTGTCTCACGCCGGTAATCCCAGCACTTTGGGAGGCTGAGGTGGGCGGATCACAAGGTCAAGAGATTGAGACTATCCTGGCCAACATGGTGAAATCCCATATCTAATAAAAATACAAAAAAAAAAAAAATTAGCTGAGTGTGGTGGCATGTACCTGTAGTTCCAGCTTACTTGGGAGGCTGAGGCAGGTGAGAACCACTTGAACCTGGGAGGTGGAGGTTGCAGTGAGCCAAGACAGTGCCATTGCACTCCAGTCTGGTGACAGAGCAAGACTCCGTCTCAAAAAAAAAAATCATTCCTACTCGATAACACGTATTTTCCTCAGGTCCTTATTACTTCAAAGAGGATGGATTAAAGGCAGTGTGAAAGAACAGCTGTTAATACCATACTACCTTTATATAATTCAGTTCATCTGGCAATTCCAGAGTTTGGCTCATGGGTAATTCACTTATTGGGAATGGTTTGAGTGAACACTACAAATACACTTTCCCATACCTTCAATTAACCAAAGTATTTGAAGAATTATCTGTGCTGCTAATTTAAGTTTTCTGTTCAACTACACATTAAACAGAGGGCCATTCTTGTTCAAAATGGATTTTAATGAAGAAAACTGACTTGGCTACTTTCTTTAAGAATTTTGCATGACCTCATTAATTACTTATGTCATTCAGGAAGAAAGAGAAGCAAACATAGAGGCTGATGGAAAATCTGACAGCACGTACATTAGCTGCCAGCCTATCAGCATGTCATCTAACTGATCACATAAAATACTAAACGTTTTTCTAGGACCTTTAAATAAATGCATAACAGTTTCATAAAATAGATGTAGCACAACTATCTTCTGAAAAATAAGTGCATTTGTCTGTCTCACTTTATAAAGGAGCAAAATCAAATTGAGCCTTAAGGTTTTCTTCCACATAATTAATCTGTGATAGAGCCGGGATTCAGACCCAGGTGTTTGACAGCCTGAGAAGTTCTTTCTGCCAGCCACACCCCACCAATCTGTGTACACAGTGAACAGCACAGTCCACAATTACCTGATACCTCGGTATGGGGCTCTAGGGAAACTTTTTCTTCTCTTTTGCTGCTTTACCTAAATTCCTGACGTCCACTCATTGCATATGAGAAAATTAGTTTTTTTTTCCAGTTCTCTTAATAATTGGGCATTTTGCAAAGCTACTTTTGTGAAGAAGAGGCCACTTGAAGGAGGATAAACGTTGATTAATTCATTTAACTGTATCAGGCGTAGGAATACTTATTATTAAATGAAGAACGATTAAAAGAAAATAAATAACCAATAGTCCATGAAAACCCAGCTCTCAGTCAGGTTTAAATTAAAAAAAAAAACTGTGCTTAATTCCAAATGAGACTCAAAAATATAATGGGCCAAATAATTTTTAAAATATAATGTGAGCACTCTCAAAAATTATACTTTATTTTCAGACTCTGGAGTACAGAGATTAACCCTTGAAAAGCCATTAGAGCATGCTTGTATCAAAACATCTTGTGTACCCCATAAATATATACACATACTAGGTACCCACAAAAATTAAAACAATTAAAAATTTAATAAAAATAGCCACCAGAAAATGCTCATTTAGTCTTCTTCACTTATTTTCTATTATATTTTATTTCTAAGTCGATATATTTTAAAAATAATGATTATGCAGGCTTTCCATTCAGAATATGGAAATCAGCTAGAATTTGGTTTTGGGGGACTCTCTCTTGACCCAGCCATGCCCTTCACTACTTTACAGCCTAATTATCTTCCTCCTACGGGGGCTGAAGCCCTGTGCATCCCTTACAGGACAGGCTCTTAGATGTGTGGCACTGACATCTTTGCGGCTAGGTTTTTATCCGTCTCATAAAAGAGGTGTGTGTATGCCTGTGCCTGTGTCTGTGTGCATTTGTGTAAGTGCAGGGGAGATCAAACCTCAGTGTAATTTGGTAATTCTCATAGGTTAATTCCCAATTATCAGACTTGAAAGTAGTGAATTAAGTCTCTGGTGGCCCAATTTACTAAATTTCCAATAGTCAACATCTAGCCTCCAAGTGCCCTTCAGACCTAAGACCCGCCCCGCGCCGAGGCTAATCCTGTGGGCAGCTGTTTGTAGCGGCATCTCTGCTTCTGGCTTTTATTCACCCACCTGACACTCGGGACCTGCTGTGCGGGAAAAGCCCCACCCCCGGCCCCCTCTGCTCCATGCCTCGGGTTCCTGTTAATCCCCAGATGTCCTTTCCATGGTGTATCCTCTGACTGCGGTCACCGCAGCCTCACCCACACCTGTGCTCCTGCCAGAGCCACCCTGCCTGCAGACACCAGCTGCTCCCCAATGCTGGGGCCACTGGGCCCTTTCCCAGCTCAGGTTACTTGGGTACGGACCTGCCTTTTTTGCTTTCTTAGAGGTAGTTTTCCCCTGGATTCTGGCAGCATCTTCTTCCCATCTTTTTTTCCAGGCTTTCCCTGAGGGCAGAAGCCTATAAACATGGGAATCCCCCAGTTCGTTCTCCAGCCCTCTCCTCTTAATACACTTCCTATTGGTTCTGGGTAATCCCGCAATTCTTACCACTCCAAGAATCGCCAATGGAGTAATATCAAAATACAAATACCTCCACCTCGGGACCCTGTGTCAAGCCAACTCCTCTTTCCACCATGGCCTGTGTTCTGCACAAACGCTGGCACCCCCACGGGCATCCTGGAGCTGCCCCTTCCCTGCTAACCCCCATTTCCCATCTAAGCCATTGCCAAGTTCTGTTCATTTCATTCAACTTCAAAAGAGTCTCTTGCCAGGGATGGTGGCTCATGCCTGTAAACCCAGTACTTTGGGAGGCTGAGGTGGGAGGACTGCTTGAGCCCAGGAGTTTGAGAACAAGCTGGGCAACATAGGAAGACCCAATCTTTATTAAAAAAAAAAAAAAATTAGTGGGCGTGGTGGCATGCACTTCGCAAGCTGAGGCAGGAAGATGGCTTGAGCCCAGGCATTCGAGGCTGCAGTGTGCTATCATCATGCCACAACACTGCAGTCTGGTGACACAGCCAGACCCCACTGCAACCAACAAAACAAACAAACAAAACCTCTTACGCTTGCTCTCCTTTCCAGCAACACAGCGGCTTTAGGAAAATACTGAAATGGAAGCAGAAAAACAGAAATCCACCCAGTGGCACACCCAGAGGTGATGTCTGCTTGCATTTTTCTCATTTATTCCAATTACTGGTCTACTTCATTGCTTTTGTGAGGAGACAATCGTAGCCAAGATCTTGGCTTGCTCTTGATCAAAGTCTCTTGGTTTGTTCTCCTCTGACATACCCCACCCGTTCAATCAAACACCTCTAGTTCAGTCTCTAGGCTGAAATAAAAATGATGTTAAAAAGAGACAAACAAAACTATGGCAGTCTTGCAATGAGTCTCATGTATCTGCTTCCAATTTTCCAGTGACTTCCCACCACCTTGAAAAAGGTCATCTGAGGCCTGAGCTCCATGCAGGAGCCCCATGAGGCAGCCCCGCCTGTCTCCGAGGGTCATTCTGAATCGCTTTGCCCCACATACATGGGTGTTCTGGGCCTGCTGAAGTCCAGTCGGGTATCAGGAAGGTTTCTTAGGAGGATAAAACACAACTCACCTCCTGAAGCCCTCATGCAAGCCAGTCAGAAGACATCCTTGGCCCCCAGGAACTCGCCCCATTCCCTGAGCAAAACCCGGTCCAATTCAGGGCCTCCATCCTACCGATGTCCATGGAAGCACAAGGCTCTGGCCTCTCCGAGGAGCTCTGGGGGCTGGGTGATAGCAGATGTATTGATGCCATTGGCCTGATCCTAATTTGTGCCTTTTGTCACTATGCCTTGAGGGACAATTTGCTTACAAATATTGGTCTGGGGCAGGGGGTACTAGGGCCATGGAGTGACTGCTTACATAGTAGTATTCAGTAGGGCCTAGTCTGTGCACCTGTCAGCGAGGACAGCAAAGAGAACAGAGCGCTCCATGTCACTGCTGGTGTGCTTCCTTTGGGTCCTTCCTGTTTTGTTCTTACCGGGGGGCCTTGTTGGAATGCAGTGTGGGTACTTGCGCCGTATTTTTTTCACTGTGTATAGCAGCCAGTGATGGGAGATGTCCCCACCTGCTCCCAGGGCCCTCACAGCCTTGCTCCTTCTTCTCTTCTATGTCATCTCTGCCTTGTTGGAGTTAAGTGGCAGTGATGTCTGCCCTTGCAGCTGCTGCTCTTCACAAGCAGCTATGATTGCAGGCAAAATGCTGAGGATAGTGTGTCATGGTAACACTACGGGAATTCAGAGGCAGGAACAGTCACCCATTTGGGGAGTTGAGGCAAGCAAATGAGGTTGCTGCTATAGAGATGACAGCATTAGAACGAGACCTGAAAGGACGGGTAGATTTTGGCCGGGCGTGGTGCCTCACCCCTGTAATCTCAGCATTTTGGGAGGCAGAGGCGGGCAGATCACAAGGTCAGGAGATCAAGACCATCCTGGCCTACATGGTGAAACCCTGTCTCTACTAAAATACAAAAATTAGCCGGGCGTGGTGGTGCACACCTGTGGTCCCAGCTACGCAGGAGGCTGAGGCAGGAGAACTGCTTGAACCCAGGAGGAGGAGGTTGCGGTGAGCCGAGATCGTGCCACTGCACTCCAGCCTGCGCCTTCAAACATTTTAATAAATTTAAAAAAAAAAAAAAAAAAAAAAAACAGAGAGGTGAGTTTTGAGAGGAAGCTATTGTAAGGAAAAGCCATTCGAGGAGGAGACGCTGCAGAGCCAGTTCTGTTCCTGTCTGTGGGACGGGTTCCTGGCGCAGGCCCTGACAACACAACTGACTCCAAGTGGCTGGAGGTGTGACCAATGCTGGGTCAACCAGAAACCCGGAACGAGATTTCACACGGAGACACTGGGAGAGAGCATGCCTCTGTCTTCCTCTCTTATTAGGAACTGGAAAACTGCACGAGGTTAGAGCAGAAACTACCTTTGCTATCTGCTCGAGATTAACACCAGCAGAGGAAAGCAAATCTGAGAGTCAGGGAGACAGACAGAAAGAGTGCTGGGAATATCATGTCAGCACCTTGTTCCAGATATGACTGAGGTCCAACAGCCTCTGGTCTTCAGCTCTAAAGAATATGGGCGCCTTTTTTTTCCTCTGTAAGTCATTTTGGAATGTGTCTGTCACTAAGAGATGAAAGAAAACTGACCAAGACAAGTGCAAAGGACATGAAATGAACAAAGAGCAAATGTCCTGCGGTGGGAAGGCATAGGGTGAATTCAGGGCATCTGATGCCATCTGACTTGCTGATATTCAAGGTCCCTCTGGAGACTCACAGAAGAGTGTAGCAAGGAAAAGCTGTGGTCAAACTGCAGGACAGGCCGGTGCAATGGCTGTAGAGCCCCCAGGCATTAAGACCAGGAGGCGCTGCTATATGGTGAGCACATTGTGGGCCTGAATGGGGTGGGGAGGCAGAGGTGTAGGGGAACAGGGTGGACGAGTATCCCTCTCCGCAGTGGGGCTCTGTCTGTCCTGCCATGGCACAACTCAGCAAGTTTTCCCCACTCTGATCAGCCCAGGACCCTGCCTGCTAGCTGGGTTGCAATAGCTCTTGGACCCTCTTCTTCTCAAACCAAGTATCTCTTCCAGGCTTCGTGTTTGCTCTAGGGGTCTTCTCATTCTTAGACACCCTGGCTGTGCTCTGTCCCTGGAGGCTTCCCAAGACTCATGAGTATCAGCTCCTGACACGATTTTCCTTCACTGTCTTTTTTTTTATTTATTAGGGTTTCATGTAGACTCCCTTATCCTGCAGCATCAGAGGCAAACGGTACCTTTCTGCAGCTGCCCTGGGAAGGCAGCATCTGGGGAGATCAGCCTCGATGAGTCCACATCCACCGTGAGTCCTGTAGTTTTTGGATCACCGGTTTTGACCCATGGACCACTCCCAGCCCTTTGGCTTATTTTCCCAATGCGTGGGTGGCTTAACTTAGCTTCCGTCTGTAGACCACTGCACTTCCTTGACGCTGTATAACGCAGTTCTCATTCCTCTAACTCAGGAGTCTGCAGGACTACGTCCCCTGAGCTAAATCTGACCTGCTGCCTGCTTTTGTCAGTGAAGTTTTGCAGGAACACAGCCACGCCCCTTATTTTATGTGCTGTCTACGGCTGCTTCTGTGCTACAATCATAGAGTAGAGTCATTGTGACAAAGACCTTGTGCCCCACAAAGCCAAAAATGTCACTGTCTGCTCTTCCCAGGAAATGTGGTCAGCCCCCAGACCAGACCAGTGCTCTGGAAGTCAGTTCTATTTGTCACTGCTAGTTTTTTGTTGTTGTTGTTGTTGTTGTTTTGAGATGATGTCTCATTCTGTCGTCCCAGCTGGAGTGCAAAGGCACAATCTCAGCTCACTGCAACCTCCGCCTCCCAGGTTCAAGCGATTCTCCTGTCTCAGCCTCCCAAGTAGAGAGAACTACAGGCACGCTCCACCATGCCTAATTTTTGTATTTTTTTTTAAGTAGAGATGGGGTTTCACTATGTTGGCCAGGCTGCTCTCGAAATCCTGACCTCATAATCTGCCCGCCTCAGCCTCCCAAAGTGCTGCGATTACAGGCGTGAGCCACTGCACCAGGCCTCACTGCTAGCTTTATTGATGATTTCCTATTGCACAAAGCACAGAGGTGTATTTTAGAAATAATCCAAAGAAACATGTATCTTTCACCAATTCTGTCTCTACCCCAAACATATATTTGATGTATGCTCTGTCTCAAAGACTAGGAATTCCAAATGAATAATAGGTACCTTTGCCTTTAAAGAGCTCTGGCCTGGTAGGAATGCAAATATGAAAAAAAGTCATTTCAAGGGAGTCCATCCATCCCTTGTGTCAGACTTCTTGCATGGGAAGGTCCTCTAGGAACAAGAGACAGGACGCATCCTATCCCCAGCTCCAAAACTCACTTCACAGAGAATGTGACCTTCAGGCAGGTCTTCAAGGATAATTAGGTGTTTTCCAGAAATGGAAAGGAGCAGGGGGCAATGAATAACTGTGTATGCCAGGCATAGAGATGAGCAAGAGCCTGATATGTTGGAGGAAAGGCCCAGGGATCCCAGAAAGAGACTGCAGAGGAAGCACCTGGACCTCTAAGGGACCTTGATGCATGATGGGCCGTGAGGTCCAACTGAATGTAGAAACGGGTCATCATGGACAATAACCTTGCAGCAGCAAAAAGTCCCTTGAGGTGTGAATGTAGTCACTTGACACACTGGACAAAAACAGCAGCAAAAGGCAAGGCTGCTTTTCGTGGCTTGTGACATTCTACATTTCTTTCTTTCCCAACTAAGCTCTTCCCCTTTATTGTTCATCCCCAAACATAAATTTTATCCACTGCCTGGGAACTAACTGGAAACCCCGAGAGGAATGTAGCTGTTGCTTTGTGAAAGGACACATCTTAAAAATAACTTCATTTCTTTTAAATTGGACACAGTATGAAATGAGGTGTCTGGGAAGGAAATAATGAATAATGGAGAAATGTCAGCAGCGCAGTGGGTGCCTTTTGAGGATGCAGTGGCGGTTTCCTTCTCCATCTTCTTCTTTGTTTTTGGCCTTGGGAATTTATTATTTATGCCCTCATTCCCCATTCCTGACTGTTTGTTGGGTGAACTAATGAGTGAACAGCACCACAAGCACAGCCTGGCAGCACGATTTCTATGCCACACCACACAATGGGCACAGGTGGCATCCTGGAGACCCCCAAGGACGAGCCGCAGCCTCTGCCCTCCAGAAGATCAGATTCCAGCAGAGAAGAAAGAAGAGAGACAGACGGTCTCTGTTGAGATGTGCTAAGCACTTCCACTGCATACCCGGGGGTTCTGGGTGCATGCCAGAGTGACATTCAACCCAGGCTGGATGATTAGGGTGGCTCTCAGGAAAAGGGGCCATAAAACAAAGTTCCCACCTCTAAAAGACTGCCAAAATTGCAGAGTGGAAAATGTACCCCAATAAGCAAAGGAGAGGGCAGTGTTGTTGAACAAAGAAATATTCATAGCCAGGCATTTGCAGCACTAAAACACTCTAACAGGAACTCTAGTTAGGGGCCGGCCATTGCTAGCAATAGGAACAAAAACAACATTCAACCAGGACCATGGAGAGTGGTGTGGGCGGTGCTGGTGGAGGGAAGTCTCCCTGCAGCCCTAAGACCCATGGCTCGCCATTGGGTCTCACCTCGGGTCAGCGCAACTGTACTTCACCACCACAGCAAGCCAAGACCAGAGTGGTATCTATCACTACCCCAGCCACCCCTCAGAATATAGGTTTGGAATAGACAGGTTAGGACTGGCTTGCTGAGAGCCTCCATCCCACACATGAGAACTGAGATCACTCAATCCCAGTCTAGAGAGTAGTGAGCTGTGAGTAAAACCAGCTCAGACTGAGAGCCGAGTGCCCACTGCCATTACTGGGTCTACAGGTTACACCCATTGTACATCTGCTCCTGGGAAGTGAATGGTCAACAGGCACACCTATGGCTCTGCTTCCCAGGATCCCAGATCCCACTCCTTAAGGGCAAAGGGAGAAGAAACGAGGTCCACTAAGGATGCCAACACCAGTTCTAAGCATCAGTATGATGTCATTTGAAACTTTCATGGATTCTAGACACCTCCATGTCATGACAGCAATAATACACAGGTTTTCTGTTCACAGTCTGACAGCTATCTACCTTTATTATATTTCATTTTCTAATTTCCCCACTACTCATGTCTGCCATCTATTTTGGATAGGAAGAAAGAAATAAGAAAGTAAAGTCATGCTTCCTCTGTCAACATGGCCCTGGCAGAGGCTTATCGACACTCACAACAGTGTTCACTGCCAGGCAGTTATCTGAGCCTTGCTTCCAAGATCAACATGGCACCAAGCATCTCAGAACAGAACCAATTAGAAATCCTTGCGGAATGAAGGGAGGCACCTACAGAAAGGAATGGTCAGACTCCCCTGGGTCCGAGCCTTTTGTGGACATTACTTGGAGTCAAATGGTAGTAACTCATTTGAGGACATCCATTTCCTGTTTAAAGAGCAATAATAATCAATAACTGATCCACTGTGCAGATTCGGTGAGTCCAAGTTATAAAAGATCAATGATCAATCAAAGCAATAAAGATCAAAGTCCAATGAATGGACATCCATTTCCTGTTTAAAGAGCAATAATGATCAAATACTTGATCCACTGTACAGATTCGGTGAGTCAAAGTTGGTGACAAACATATTGTTCCCTGAAATTCCAACAGACAGGCAGTGACCCTCCAAAATAGTCTAAAATAACCCAAAACTTAGATACTTAAAAAGTCAGGATGTCAGTGTGATAAGTCGAATTTTGTTTCCCCCCAAAAAGATGCTATCCTGACCCCTGGTACTCCAGAATGTGATCTTATTTGGAAGTAAAGTTCTTGCAGCTGTAATTAGTTAAGGTGAGGTCATAGTGGAATAGGAAGGATGGTCCCATAATCCAATATGGCTGGTGTCCTTCTAAGGAAGGAAGAGACTTCCAGGGAGAAGGTAACTGTGAGAATATGATGGGAAGAGATTAGAGTGGTGTGGAGACCAGCCATGGAAGGCCGGGGGCTCCCAGAGCTGGAAGGGACAAGGACGGATCTCCCCATGAGTTTCAAGGGGAGCGCAGCCCTGCTGACACCCTGACTTTGAACTTCCAGCCTCCAGAACTGTGACACAATGAACCTGTGAGACAACAAACCATGGACTTGTGATATTTTACCACAGCAGCCTTGGAAAAATGATACAGTGAGAGAAAGCCAGACGTATTAACCAAGATATGCTGTAAGGTAATCAGAACAGTCATGAGTCGGGCATGAAGATTTGCTTTCCTGGTGAGTGGGGTATGGCACAGAGCATCTGCTCCCCAGATATGTCACCATGACATATTTTACACTGACACAGGTGAGAAATCTTACCATAAATAAATCTACTTAATGTCTTGATATTCATTGTGAAATTCTCCTTTAAAGTCAGTAAGACAACTTAGAAGAATTCGATGTTTCCCAAACTTTTTGACCATAAAATCCTTTCTGTAAATGTTGAGATTTTAAAAAGGCAACTTGGAAAATGGCCCTACAGTTTCGTCTAAGCTCTGTGTTAACCAGGACCCAATCTTACTTCAAAGGAACTAAAGCTTACAGTTAGATATATATACACATTACCGACATTAAATAATTGGATTAAATTAGGTTCTTCGTAATTGTTTTAAGTGAAATTTTATATTCCACTAGTCAACAAATTTTATCTGAAGTCTATGAATGTGAGAATTGGCCAGTCCTGGAGCCATAAAGACTAGGAATAATGCCAGGAGTTACTGATTATTCAGAACAATCAGATGTGCTCCGACTTTTCAATGCTGAGCTAGAATTGCATCATAAAAGGAAATATGGGAAGTGTTCATACCTAAAAGCAAGATTCTAAGAGCGATTAGGAGCTTTTCCAAAAATGGACAGATTATCCCTTGTCTCTGTGGTCTGGCTTCACTGAAATTTGCACCTCACCTTTTAGTTGAGCCGGGTTAGTTAGGTATTTTCTTCAGCATTTCTAGATGTGTTCCTCCTCATGAAGTATTTTGGTGCATGCCTCCTTGGGAATGCCCTTTTTTGTGAATGTTCCTGCTTTGAATGCACAGAGCTGTGAGTAAAAGCAGCTCACACAAGGAGCTGAGTACCCACGGCCGTCACTGGGTCTCCAGGTGACACCAATTACACATCTGCTCCTGGGAAGTGAACAGCCACCAAGCAAACCTAGAACCCTCGGCGCACACCAGCAGACCCCAAGAGGGCTCAGGTCATGTGGGTATTCCACCATATGGGATACATTTCCAAGGTTTTCACTCACCCATTGGGTCAATTTTCAAAGTTTTTTTATCCTGATAATTTTTGAGTTTGTAGAAAATTTTCAAAGGACTCCTTAAATACAATTCGGATTTTGTTTGTTGCATTCTGAGAAACCCTTAAGTTGCCATGTTGTTATTTCTGTGTCTCCTGGTTTGCACACCCTGGTTCACTATCTGATGAGCCACCTTGAGGTTACTGAGCTCAGGGGACTGCTGCCCACAGCCAGAGAGATCAGCACCCTGGCATCTGTCTGTTCTGTCCCCACAACACGTATGCATCCTGGGAAGCTACCCTAGCTGCACACCCTCGGTCCCAGCAGAGACCAGAGGGGAACGGCCTGTAGAGTCCAGCTGTCCTCACCCCAAGGAAAGCACTTCAGGTGAAGGCCTTGATGACTTCTGGTCGCTAGCAACACTTTCAATTTAAAGGGTGGCCCGTTACCCTGCTTCAGGGTCCTTGGTCTACTATGTGTGTGTGCCTGAAATGACCCTGGAACTCATGGTGTTATATGCGTGTGTGGCAGGTAAGGATGTGTGTGTGTGGTGTGTGAGGTGTGTGTGGGGATGTGTGTGCTGTGGGGGAGATTTGTAGGTTTGTGTGTGTTGTGTGTGTAGATGTGTGTGTGGTAGGGGAGAAATGTGTGTGGGGAGCGTATGGGGATTTTCATGATGTGTGTGGGTGGTGTGTGTGAAGGTGTGAGGGTTTGTATGATATGTGGGTGTGTGGGAAGTGTGTGTAGGTGTGTGTTCGTGGTGGGCGACTTGTAAGTGTGTGTGCATGTGGTGTGGCATATGCAAAGGTGTGGGAATTTGCGTGGTGTGTGTGGTGTGTGTGTACGTGTGTGTGTGTGGCGTGTATGGATGTACAGAAATTTGCATACTGCGTGATGTGTAGCATGCACGGTGTGTGACACATGTATAGGTGTGTGAGTGGTATGTGTGGAAGTGTGGGAATTTGCATGGTATGTGTGATATTTGGCGTGTGTGCAGGTGTGAGTGTGTTTATGGTGAGGGATTTGTAGGTGTGTGTGCATATGGTGTAGTGTGTGCAAAGGTGTGGGCATTTGTGTGGTGTGTGTACATGAGTGTGTGTGGTGTGTATGGATGTATGGGAATTTGCATAGTGTGTGTGTGTGTGTGTGATGTGTAGCATGCATGGTATGTGACACATGTAGGTGTGTGTGGTGTGTGGGGATGTGTGGGAATTTGCATAGTGTGTGTGATGTGTAGCATGCATGGTGTGTGACACATGCAGGTATGTGTGGTGTGTGTGGAGGTGTAGAGATTTGCATAATGTGTGTGATGTGTAGCATGCATGGTGTGTGACACATGTAGGTGTGTGTATGTGGTGTGTGTGTAGAGGTATGGAGATTTGCATACTGTGTGTGATGTGTGGCATGTGTGTAGGTGTGAATGTGCGTATGATGTGTATATGTGAGCAGCGTCATGGCAAAGCTGGATTTCACTAGATAAGCCTAAGGTGAGTGGAAGAAATATACGAATTAGCTTCCTGAACTGTCCTGTGAGAAGAACCAGGGCCAGAATGCTGTGTAATCCAGAACTCCACACCTGCCTCCCTTTCACCTGCGAAGGTAACAATGCTCTCCCTTGTCCCATTTCAGTGGAGGGTCCCCAACTTCACGAGCTGCAGAAACCACTCCAAACACACATTAGCATTCCCGAGGATCCCATAAGACATCAGGTCTCCATTTACCTGGGTTTTGGAGACTGAAGGGAGACTTCTGGAATACTGTAAACCAAAAGAGAAGTTACCAGTGAAACTGTTAATAGAGACACAGGTAATTAATTAAAAGTCAGGGGTGACGTTAAAGTGAAATCTTATGAGAAGCATAAGGAAAAGTGGATTCAAGATTTTTAATTGGAGTTACAATCCTGTTCGCTCCTTTGTAACTATTGTAATCAAATCCATATCTGGGCAATTTTACACTGTTTCCCTAAACAGCTCCACTGACTCCACACTTTTTTCACCCTGTGTTTTGTAAGACTGTACTTGTTAAGGTGTCCTGTTAAAACAAATTCTCAAGCTGAATCACCTGTATTTGTGTTTTCTCTTCACCTAACATCGAGATGCTTGATAATATTTCCAATGGCTTTTAGTTGGGCCTGTTCTGATCACTTCTGAGGAATATTTACTGAGCACTATGTAATGTTATACAGTATTTCAAATTTTCAACCATAAAATGAACTCAAAAACTTACATTTTTAGCAACAGTTTTCTAGTTTAGTTCTAAGGCCTCTGGCTCAGCAAAGTCTTGGTGAGCAGCCTTGGGGGTGGCTTGGGTCCTCTGTTGATGTGACAGAGTCCCAGGACAGCACTGGAGCATGTGGACTTCCTCATCTGTCTGACTCAGAGCCTCTGGTTTCACACCTCCAGGTCCAAGTGCCAGCACAGTGGGGTTCTCGTGAGGGAGAGACCTCTTCCGGGTTGCAGACAGCTGCCTTCTAATTATGTTCTCACAGGGCAGGAAAAGAGCTGGAGAGCTCTCTGGGTTGTTTGGTCTGCTTTGTTTTTCAGACAGTCTCCCTCTGTTGCCTAGGCTGGAGTGCAGTTGCACAGTCTCGGCTCACTGCAACCTCCCACTCCCAGGCTCAAATGATCCTCCCACCTCCACCTCCCTAGTAGCTGGGATGACAGGCATATGCCACCATGCCTGCCTAGTTTTTGTATTTTTAGTAGAGACAGGGTTTGCCCATGTTGCCCAGGCTGGTCTTACACTCCTGGGCTCAAGCAATCCTCCCACCTCAGCCTCCCAAAGGGATGATAGGTATGAGCCACTGCACCTGGCCCTTCTATGTTCTTTTATAGGGCATAATTCCATTCATGAAGACTCCACTCTCAAGAACTAAATCACCTCCCAAATGACTCGCCTCCGCATACCATCACATTGGGGGTTAGGATTTCAGCCTACCAATGGCAGGGCACATTTAGTCCATCGCATTCTACATGTTTCCTGGAGGTGTCCTCAGCAGGGCTCGAGCTGAGGGCACCCAGCCCCACCAAGGAGCTCTTGACTGAGGGGCACTGTGGCTCCTTGGGAATCCATGTTATCCATCTTCCTGCTTGCTCATAACTGAACTATCTAATCAATCTACATCTCAGGATCACAGTTCTATTATAAATACATGCAATTACGGTAACATTATCCGAGCACATGTGACCACTGGGAGTGATGGCATTTCCTTCCACTCCTCACTGCCTGCCCCAGGACAGACCTGCCCTGAGGGCACACAGTTGCACATCCTTGTTAGCAAACACAGCTGGATCCAGTCATTACACTGCCATTGGTTTGTGGCATGTTAAGTGCCGTTCTGAGTGTTTTACATGAACCAACTCAACCTTCAAAATAAGCCAATGACAAAGCCAAAAATCACCTTCAAAATAAGCCATTGACAAAGTACTACAATTGTTTTCCCTGTTTTATAAGTGAGGAAGGTGAAACCCAAACTCAGTTCTGTTCTAAGGTTAAACAACTGACAGAGTTGGTATTCAGGTTCAGGGTGCTCTCCTGTCTTCCGACATGGAGGACCACAGGAGGGCCCTTAGTTCAGCCTCAAACAATAATGTGGTCCTGCCTGCCGTAATCATGGCGTTAGGTGAAGGCTTGATGGAATTCCAAGGGCAAGACCTTTATAAATTATAACAAGGACATCTCATTACACAATCCTGCTGGATATCTGTGAGCTTATTGAATAATTTGGCTGTTAGTCCAATAGACCTCATTTAATACCAAAATCATCTTTTTCATTTATATATACAAGTAAAGTATTTAAAAAGCACAGCTGCTTTAAGGAGAATTCAGAGTTCTGTTGGTGCCATCTCCTGCTTCCTTCCTTAGGCAAGGAACGTGATGACTCTGAGAAACATGGTTTGAAGGTCATGGCTCCAAACCATGGCCTGGGAGCCGGCTGTGACGAGCCAGTTAGAGTCAGTGTTTCCTGGTTTGCACCACAATGAATGGGTCTGTTCTCACACAGGTCTTTGACTTCTGGCTGTCTCAAGAAAAATTTTAATAGTGCCGAATTCCACTGGCTCCCCAGATTTGTCTGTACCCCATTTCTATCTGCCTTGCTCTCTCCTCTGTGGTTTCTCCCTTTAGACCCCTCCCAAATGCCCAGTGTCCTCATTCTTCATGCACAGCCTCCCCCGACCCCAGTAAAGCCTCCTTTCAGGGCATCTGTCTGTTCTGAGTCACTTGACCCACAGAGTGAGAGGGTAAAGGCAGTGGTCTAGAATGACCCTGAAATCGCCCTAGCGTGATCACTTTCAGCCACTGCCAAGGGATGGCAGAGAATCAGCCACGTGCACTCCCCACCAGGGCTGCTTTGCCGATAGCTGGCAGCTCTGCAGATGCCCCTGGGCTCAATTAATCGTCTAGTGGTAGAGAGCTGGCCCAAAACATCTGGCCAGTTTTGTGTGTGGTGGCTTTTTGTATGCACCATTGGCCCCCCTCTTTTCCCTGGACTCAGACTGGATACTAAGCTTTGGAGCTTTGACACATGAACTTGTATTCATATTGCTGATGTGATGGCAGCAGAAAATGTATTTCTCTAAGTCCTTTGGTCTTAAATATTCTGAGGCAGTTTGGCTACATAAATCCAGAGGTCAGAGATCTAATCACCCACAGCTATGCATCTCCTTATCATCTGCTGTATTATCTTCATCTAACTGCATGCACTTTGGTACCACTTGACAGCTCCAGAACTGTACATGCTTATTAATGTGCCTTTAGATGAACGGTGCAGCCTGCCCGCAGATCTCTGATCACCTGCTCAACTTGCTGCCTGACACCCCTATTTGCAAACTGGAGGGTGTGGTTCACCACTTCCAGGGTTGTTAAACAGTTCAGCACAGTCTGTTGTGGCTATAAAAGCATACAAAACATAGATTTGTTTCCCAACACCGTCTGGCAACAAAAAAACAGAAATTGCAAATCGTTATTTTGCATATTTAATCTCAGTGACTTGACTCAAAGCGTTGCTGCAGCCTTGATACAGCCCTAAGAGGCGAGTTCTCTGGGTCACCTTGCAGATCGGCAGCCCTAAGATAAAAATTTCAGCCCCTGTTCTAACACCATCCTAAGTGCCAGAGAGTATTGATTGTATTATCATAAAAATGTATGCTGTAGAAAGCTAAAGAGCCTCAGGCAGTTTCAAATAGATTACAGAACCCAGGAACACTTTTTCCAGCAAACTGTACTTTTACAGTCTGGGAACATTAGTTTTTCTCTAATAATATTTAGTTCAAAAACACTCTTTTTTGACTTCCTACCTGCCAGATTAAGAAACGATCACAGTATCATGGAAAAAGCAGTGGTGATGTTTTTCTTTCTGTTATATTGAGAATTAGGTAATGCAAATGTCTAATCAAAACAACTTGTCATGTTGTTATATTTATAGGACTCTCTTCCCAAAATCTTGCCTTCTTCCTTATGAGACCTTCATCTACTACTTTGTCTGATAACTACAAAAAAGTTAATAAAGTAGTTAAATATGGAAAATTTGCACTTATACTTTTCATTCTGAAAAGAAGTACAAAATATTGCAAATACCAAATATTACAAAATTTAAGCAGGTCCTACAGAAATGAATTCTGTTGTTTCCCTAGTACTTTGTCTGCTCAGCTATACTCCTATATTGGACAGGCAGCAAGGGCTTGCCCAGAATCATGCAATAAAATCCTGATATGAGGAGAATCCATGTGTAGACACATGTAAGCAGCCACACTGAAGGGTCAAAGTTCTAATTTCAGAACTCTTTCTGCTTCAGTAAATATTTGCAAAACAGGCTTAAGAGAATGGCGATCATTCAGACAGAAGTGATCAAAGATTTTTCAGGTAAGATTCCACTCATTCACTCATGCATTCAACAGATATTTATTGAGAACTTTGATGCATCAGGCTCTGTGCGAGGTAGGCACCGGGACATGTCAGAGAGCAAAATAGCCAAAGAGCCTTACAATTGGCTCAGTCCATCAGGGGGAAGACAGAAATGAAAGGAGGCCTAATAAGTACATTATATAAAACACTAGGAGGTGATAACTGTGATGGTGAGAGAAAAACAAAGGAGGCGAGGGGGAGGAGTATCAGGAACTATCATCTTACACAGGTGGTCAGCCAAGATGTCATTGAGAAGGTGACACTGGAGCAAAGCCTTCCGCAGAGGGCGTGAGGAAGCCAGTCAGGTGTACGCAGGGGAAGAAGGCCGAGCAGACGGGGTTGCCACTGTGTGAGAGCCTGCCATGCCTGGGTGACCAGGGGATAGTGAGGCAGCCCTGGGTTCAAACAGAGTAGGGGCAGGTGCAGTCAGGCAGATGAGGGGTGGATCATGTCATGCCTTCACATCATTACAGGAACTGTGGCTTTTGCTCTGAAACGAGGGACCTCTGTATGGTTCACAACCTGGGGAGTGATGGAGGCAGATCCTGCCAGCGGCAAGGGTACCCTAAAAAGTGAAGGCCCTAGCCTGGGCTCTGTGGTGAAATCTCATCTCTACTAAAAGTACAAAAAATAGCCCAGCAGGGTGGTGTGTGCCTGTAGCCCCAGCTACCTGGGAGGCTTAGGTGGGAGGATCACCTGAGCCTGGGAAGTTGAGGCTGCAGGGAGCTGAGATCATGCCACTGCACTCCAGCCTCGGCCGCCTTGTCCAAAAAAAGAAAAAGAAAAAAAAAAGCGAATGTCTTAAGATTAGAACCCAAGGTAATGAACTGAAACTGCAACAGGTGTGAATGGATTTGGACAAGAGGAAGGCAGCTCATGGCCAATGATGGGGCAAGCTTTTCTGGGTGTTCTGTTGCAGTGGGAACATGACCCTCATGTGGGACAGATACCAGGGCGGTGGACACACAGGGCCAGAAATGACCACTCAAGGTCCTCCCCTGCTTTGGAGACACTGGGAGTAGCCCAGGTGCAGCCTATATGAACAGGACTACATTTTTCCTGTGGTTGGAGTAAAATAAGAAGCAGGTGGACCAGAGGCCGCGGGATTAAAAAGATCCTCCAGCAGCAGGTGCAGAAGAAACGTTAGGATTCTGCTCAGGTGCTCTCTTGTACCTGCGGAAAAAGCAGCCTTGCTGATTGATATGATCTCACTGGAGCCCGAGGACAATGAGGAAGCGCATTGATGATTTCGTATTCAGCAAGGCCAGCCGCCCAACAAGGAGCCCGGCGGCCCCTGTCCATCACAGCAGCTCCTGTTTCCATAGAAACAATGTCCCTCTCCTTTTGACAGATAACCAGATGTAGGGAAATTTAGGGGCTGAATTTCCTATCCATTCAGAGGAACTAAAATCCTGGAAAGAAGGAAGAGAAATCCATGACACCCTTTCCACATACAAAATGGAGATTCAATGGTGACCATCAGGACACTAATTAGGGGAGAAAGTATTATGTGCTAAAGCTATATGTTTCCGCTAATGTTTCCCACTATTTAGATGATGGCATGTAACCTTCAGTTTCTAAATTGGAAACAGCCTTGTTGTGAATCCACATAAAATGCAAGAGCACAGCCTGTACCACAGATTAAGGTACATAGTTGTTTTTTTTCCGCGCTGGGACCTTCAACCCTGGAAAGCCTCCCTGTGGGATCCTTGACTTCTCTGCCTTGCAGGGTCTCTAGGCCAAGGCCCAGAAGCCTCATTTCTGATCCCTGGAAACCCTTAGAAACATTCCAGAGGTGCAACGTTTGCTTTCATTGTCACTATCTAGCAATCTGCCTATACCATCCTCCTGCTGTCCCTTCCTGCACCCTGATCCCAAACCCCACACACCCCGTGAATGCATGCACCTGCCTTCCAGGAAACCAGCACCTTCTTGTTCTGTTCCCTCCCACCCAACAAGACATGCTCCCTAAAGAAAGGAGCTCCTGAGAGGCACACTCTCCAAGGTCAGTTGCCTTCCTGGGGCCAACTTCCATTTCAGTCTCTTCGGGAACAGAAAGGCTTTAAGTGAGATGCAGGAAGGAAGACGACACTCCCCACAGAAATCTGGAGACCACTGATCTTGCCTGTAGAGGAGAATGCACCTGGGCCCAGAAAGGAATGGAAACTCATCTACATTAATATTTAACCTACGTAGCAGTCGGCACAGGCTAGGCTCTCCCGTACTGATACAATTTCAGCGATTTACTAGCCAACGTTTCTATCTGGCTTCTGCAGCTGCGGCTCTCTGGAATATTGCTGGTTTCCGTGACAGAAATCACACGCTGGCTTTTAAAGCCTGCACTTCTAAGGGTTACTCTCACTTTCACTCCCATTTCATCAGCCAAAAGGAATTGCACAGCCACACCCACGTGAGGAGGTGGAGGAGCACCAGCACACCCCCCAGGTGCCACAGACCTGGAGATGTTTGCAGAGCCGCATTCACAACCCCCACACCCACCCAGGTGAGAAGCCAGTCCTCTCCAAACACTTAGCTGGAGTTCAAGCTTGGAAAAGTCTGAACCAAACGTGATTTGCTGCTCTGTTTCTGCATTTGCAGCCCTCTGGCATCTCCCCTACCCCATCCCTCCACCTAACAGTTATCCTCAGATGAGTGTCAGCTGAGCCTGCTTCCCGGGAGGGGATGCCCTAGCTGGCAGTGTGCGCTTAGAGTGAGGAAGCATGCGGCAGCTGCCCTAGCAGAGGGATACTCTGGATTCAGCGATTCCCTGAGGCACATTTTACTCAAAACTGCCGATGGAGGGTGTGCTTTTGCAAACTGGAAAAGATACAATGAATAAGAGGAAGAAGACCTAACAGCTCACCTGGTAAAGTAGTTAGCTGCTATTTAACCTAACCCAGGTGGCTAGAAAACCGCCTGCATTCCCTCCATGAATGTTCCTAGGAAGGCTGGTCAGGGTGCTGAGGGGACTCTGGTCCTTTGGCAGCAGGACGACAAGGACATTGTCTGCGTGACGTTGTCTGCTTCAGGCAGGAGGATGCCGCTGCCCTTCCTCAGAAGCCATGGAAAAATGAGGGTCCATGAGCAGGAGCTACAGGGAATCCGGGAGGAAGACACGGGCCTCCAGTAACTCGTCATCAGAGCTACTCATGTCGGGGGCGGGCTACCCCTAGAGGTTGTAAATACCCAACAACTCTAAAAATCTTCAAATATAGAAAATAACTTCACCTCTCAAGGCTTTTATGGAAATTTCTCATTCTTAGGTTTTTAATGGCTAACAATTATTAGACAGACTTTTGCATGAAGCGCATCCAGAGTTTGAATACAGTTTAGAAAGCTGAGAGTCATGAACAAAATGGTTAGGGAGACGGAGGTCAGAGATTTTCGCTAGCACTCGTCTACCTTCAATTCCTCGCTCTCTCAGTGCTCCCAGTGTATTCCATCCCCATGCTCTCCTTCTGGCTGTCATTTAAAATATAGTATGTGTATCACACATAATGGATATGTGAAATTAGATCAATATATGATGGATAACCTAACGAAGATCCCATTGCTTCATGAAAGCTTCAATCCCAATGGTTCTGCCTTTACACAAAATCTCCCAACAACAGTGAACAACTGGAGAGAGAATGGATTCTTTGGTTTTCTCATTTCCAGGGTGGGAAGATGCCTATATCCCCATTCTATCTTTTTTAATGCTATAACATAAGCGTTGTTAAATTTGACCCCAAATTATCTAAAAGCTGATGCCAAAATGAAATCTAAACACTAGAGACAATTAAAAATTGGATTTTACAATGACTTTGATGACCTGGAAAATCCTTAAGTTTCTTTAGAATTAAACAAATTGTGTGTGTGTGTGTGTGTGTGTGTGTGTGTGTGTGTGTGTGTGTGATTTTTATTGGGCATATTGCTAGGATGATTTCATTACATTCTAAATGTCTTCAAGTTGTTTATCTACAAATGCAGGGCTGAATGAAAGTAAAGTAGTAAAATTGGCTTTTTGCTTTTAAAGATCAGGGCTGTTTCAGGACCTGAGAACAATCTACTTGAACCTGTAGGACCCTCCGTCTTTCCTCCATTTCTGCAGGGATTCTTACATCTCTGGTTTGGGTTCCTCTTTAGCTCCCCTCCCCCAATGCCTGCTATCAACACATATTCTCCACCATCAACTCAGATACCCCAACTCTGGGAAGCAGGATATTCCTCAATGTCCTACCACCACCAGAAATTCTACCATCCGGATCTCATGGGCCTACATGCCTCAGATCTTCCTAGAAAATCGTGTGTGTGTGTATGTGCATATATGTATATGTATGTGCACATATATAGACATATTTACACACACGTATATATCTCATCATATATATATGTATGTATATATATATGCATGTATGTATGTGTATATATATGTATTTATGTGTATATATATGTATGTATGTATATATATGTATGTATGTATATATATATGTATGTATGTATGTATATATATATATATATATGTCAACCACGGGGCAAAACTAAACATGTATTGTGCTTCAAATGGTTGTGAATGTTGCTGGAAAACACAGGAAGTGATATATAAAGGGAAAAAAAAGTAAAACTATTGAGGAAACCAAGCCAGGGCAAAATCTGATGCTATTCTGGCAAAATTGTGGGCTTATTTTTTTGCTTCAGCAATTAGCACATCCACTTAGAACCAAAATATTTTAGACTGTTGCATTTTAAAATGTTCATACATTTTTTAACTCAGTGATATAATTCCCCAACTCAATTACAGTAAAGCGAAATATGCTAAAGAGAACACAGGTGTGAGGAGAGAAGCTTAAGTTTCCTGAGGTCCAAAAAAAACCGCAAATGATTTCCTTAAAACCATTCACATAATTTCCTATAGTCTTCTTGTTTATAAAATTAGATGTCAAATTAAAAATTTTTCAATTTCAGAAAATTTCATGTTAGATCATTTTAGAGACAGATGTTCCAGAAGTTGTTCATGAGAAAGGCTGATTTTTTTTAACATGTGTGTAAAATCAAACCAATGTGCTTGAAATGGAAGCAAAATCATAACTGGGCACGTGGGCACTTGTGCCCTTAACACTAGATTTATTAACCAGATTTTAGTGACTATTATTTTTATAGGCAGTGCTCTATGAAAGGGATCAATATTGTATATTGCAGAGAAGCATTTCTCATGTGCTTGATTAATGCATTGTTATCATCAGAGTAATTAAAAGGAACAGGGTTATATACAATCAGCATACATATCTTACTCAGCAACTCCTGCCAGTTGTTTGCAAAAATTAAACTCACTAATCATTCTGACCCTAAAGGAGAAAAAGCTTTGGGTAAGAAATATAAAAGCTCTATTTTATGAAGGAAATGGCTTCCAAAAGCCAACATCTAGAAAAATTCCTGTCTACCTAGTGACACTAGAATATGAATTTTATGTGGGAAAATGAGTTGATTCCACTGTCAAAAATATAAATTAATATGATGTTATTTTAATGCTCTAGCTCTCATTAAATCTACAGATAACATACACAAGTAAATGATGGAAAAGTGTATTGGCGGCAATGAAAGGAGGCATGCCATGGAAAACAGACTTGCATGCTCCCTGGAAATCCTGCACGACTAACACAGAACTCAAATCCACTGGGAAGATATACTGTTGCTTTTTCACAAACATACTTTGTTGTCTAGCTCCAGAGAGCAAAGGCTTGTGAACACACTGAAATGTGTTTGCTCTAATTCACAAGTGACAACTGACCCATCCAAATGAAAAGAAATCAGGCTTACCCTTACTAATATTTCAACCTAAAAGCCTAGCTCTAGGTTACGGTTTTCCTCCCCGGCCAAGGTAACTGTGAAGGTGAAATGAGACACACGTGACAGTGCTTTGAGAATCACCAGGTGCAATGCAGAGGTAAGGTATTTCTGATGCTGTATTTGGCTGCAACCATCATTCAGCCAGTACAGCCTCTTTGTGTCGGTCAATACGTTCCCTGAAACAGAGACCACTTCCTCATTACGACTGCATTTTCTGGGCTGGAAGAGTAATCAGAATTTTGTGTAATTCTGTTATAGATACATTATAATGTCAGCAAATTTTTAATTGAGATGGAATTATATTTAGAATGTTAGCCAATTATTCACATTACCCAAGCATTCACTGTGAGGCTGTTTTGGGCAATAAACACCTTCTAGGTGTTCACTATATTCTGAAGCACAAACAGTAAACTTCTCAGGAAGACAGCAGCTGTATCCAGTAGGGTGCTATTATGCAGCAAGAGAGGACCACAAGGGAACTTCAAAACTCATCTAGTGAAATACTTAATGTTACAAGAAAGAAACCAAGACATTAGGAGAATGCAACTTAACTTATGCATGCTTACCAACATTGGGTGCCATGCAAAGACGTGGAAGAAATAGAAATACTAGTAGCAGGAATAAGGGGATTCAGCTGGAAAGTTACTTGCAATAAGCAGATATAAAAAAGGGGATATGATCAATAAAGTCAGGAATGTATTCTGTGTAACTATCTTGTCACCACCACAAACATGATCTTGTAGCTGCTTGACCTCTGGTACGAAAGCTTGGAAGAGAGATCAAGATGGGGATCCCCAAGGTCCTAGCAATCTCAGAATCCTCCAATTCTGTAAAACAGAAAAGCAACTTACCTTCAGAAGAAACGCTAGATGTACATCAGGGCAGCGAAGCTATTTTAACCATCTTCTAATGTAGACACTGCAGAATGTGTTTGACTCTTTCTATAAAGGCAGACCATTTACCTTCAGAAGAAAGCCAGAAAGATAAGACATAAAATACAGGAGACCAAACCTTGGGAAGCTAGCAGGTTCTTCGGCCTTCCTACATAAGGGATAGGAGAAGAAAACGATGCACCAAAGAACTCGAAGGCTAAGTTCATGTAAAACTGAGAAAAACACAAGATACAAAAGTGGGACAAGCAGGTGGCAGTTGTCAAAAGCAAGAGCTGGAACAACATCAAGACTAAGGAGGAATCACACAGGTCATCATATAGGTAACTAAGAGGACATCACTGACATTCTGTGTACAGTTTCTGTAGTGAAGACAGTACAGAATGGACGTTTGCATCCAAGCAAGATGAGGAAAAGAGCATTGTTAACAAGGAAACAGAATCAGCAGTAGACTCCCTGCTTGAGAAGTTGGATAATAAAATCAGAAAGAAAAACAGGATAGTAAGCCAGAGCTGGTGGTAGAGGCCAATGAAGGCAATCTTTTTGTCTACCTGCAGGTAAAGACGAAGGAACTGAAGGAGGAGAGATGAAGGGGTAACATTATTAGTAAGAGCAGCAGCACGTATTCACAGAGCACTTTCAGGACCTGGCCTCATGGCACCCACTTTGTAGGTGCCACTGGGATGAGGAAAAGGCAACATTGCAACTCTTCATGCCCCTGCAATAGCCCATGGCTATTCTGTAGGTGAGCACACTAAGCATTGGTCCTACTGGTGATGAGAGTAATGGGATCAAGTAGACAGCTGAAAGATTTAGCCTTTTTCTGATTTATCAGGAAAATCATGTGAAATTAAAAATTTTTTAAATTATAGTTGAAACAGAAGAAAAGAAATAGAGTATATAAACGTACCTGTGGGGGCAAACAAATTAAGAAATCATAAAGTTGACAGATCCCAAGGATACCTTAATAGAATGTTGAGTTTATACCGATGAAATCCAAGGTGGAGGAAAAAAGATGGGTTGGTTGCCAAAGACATGCAGAATGACAAAATTGGAACTTCCAAAGCTGGTGAACATCATGGGCAGTGATTTGTCAATCTATCCCAGTTTTAACCAATTTGATGTTTTAAAATCCTGTTGTCATCACATTTGTATTGTTAGGAAGCCATGAATCACCAAAAATGAAGGATACAGGAGCACACTGTATAACCTTAACGAAACAACTGCTCTGATGATACAGAAGACCTCCAAAACCCTTTTTAAAACTAAAAAGAAATGTTCAAGCAGGAGCATGACAAAGTTCAGCGTTTTAAAATTAGTCACAGTTAATCCAAATCAAAGTTACTAAATTCCACTAAAAGTCACTTCCAGCAACAATTCCTTTAAGAGTCAACTTATCTTAAAACCTACACAATGAATTTTAAATCAGAATGGCTATTGATTCCTCAGAGGAGTTGCCCAAGTAACTCACCTGACTTTATATTTAAATAAATCTAAGATTTACACAGGAATGGATAGAAAAGATGCTCTGGTTTTATTTCGATTTCCAGGTCGGACTTTGCATGTTGGTACTGACACACCCAAAACAGGCTTTCTTGTGGAGCTACACAGGTGGGAAGTCCCTTGGTTGACTGTGTCGTTTGTGCATTTAGACCCTGCATTATTAGTTAATTCCCAGCCACTCTATCTCTGTGTTTTATTTTTCTGTGTCAATCTAGTTAGACCTTACCTGTGTTATCCTTGTCAGACTACCATAAATTGTATTTGGGATGTGGCTGGGTAACTGCCCATTCTTGTCATACTCAGGCATGTAGGTGTACACTCATGCACAGAAGCCAAGAACTATATTTTATTTCTCAATTTCTAGACAGAAGGACAAGAGGTATAAAGTCCTAAGGATTGTAAAGGTATGCTGGTTACCATCATCTTAGTGACCAAGGCAGGGAAGCTGTTTCTGTACCTTGGAACAGTTTTTCCTGACAAGCCAGAAAACCAATAAAGTCACCAGCCTTGGGATAGGACTGCAAAAAGTGATGGAGATGTCTCTTGCACAAAGCCAAGAGGAGATTTCAGCACCTCAGACAGCTCCCATCGAAGTAGCAGCAATCCCAAACGCATGTCGGTATGGAAAACAAAAGCTGGGGTTTGTCTTGGGGTGTCGACCATCACACCACACGCAATAAAATGCAATGTGGGCTGGGCGCAATGGCTCACATCTGAAATCCTAGCACCTTGGGAGGCCGAAGCGGGCGGATCACGAGGTCAGGAGATCGAGACCATCCTGGCTAGTATGGTGAAATCCCATCTCTACTAAAAATACAAAAAATTAGTAGTGCTTGGTGGCACACACCTGTAATCCCAGCTACTCAGGAGGCTGAGGCAGGAAAACCGTTTGAACTCGGGAGGTGGAGGTAGGTTGCAGTGAGCCTAGATATTCCCACTGCACTCCAGACTGGGCGACAGAGTAAGACTCCATCACAAAAAAAAAAAAAAAAAAAAAATAGGCAATGTGTTTCTAATTTATTGCAAATCTTCAGCTTTAAATTTGGGTAGCAAAATGATTACTCAAGAGTCTTCAGTCTTGGCAAGTATCTGTATCTAAAAAGCAGTTTTTGTACCTGGTGTCTTTTTTTTTTTTTTTTTTTTTTTTTTAAAGGATACAGCATTCTACCTGTGTCATGGGTTTAATCATACATCGTAAACTTAAAGGACATATGTGCAATGCATTTTGCAGATGTGTGCCAGATATATATGTACAGATAATGGGCGTGTATATATATATTGAGTGTACTATATAAACACACAATACACTCACACTTGCACATACACATGCACACATTGTGTATTTTCCAGAAAAAAAAAAAAGCATGATGTTAGGACTTACATCTAAGTTAGAGATGCTGTTTAAAATCCCATAAAAAAAAAGGATGTTATATCCTTGATTTGTTCCTCAGGACACCTGTGTTTGTCTGAGACTCATTTCTAGACAAATGACACCATGAAAAGGACATGTATCTCCAAGTTAAGAATTTTTTTAAAAGATGGAGATGATCTGAAATAAAATTCAGAGCTCTTGCCTGTCCTTTCTCCTAGCGACACCTAGAGCCTGTTGAGAAAAAAACTGCACGTTGTTCTCACTCCAAACATCCACAATTCAACAATTTTAAGTCAGATTTAAGGCAAAAAGTACATCTTTTTTGTTTGCATTGCAGTTTAACTGTCTTCCCCAAGATTCTCAGTAGTTTAATCCTCCAGAACTCTTCACCCTCCCCCAATTAAACTATTCGTCAAAGACTTCTAGTTCCTTAATCCAGATGATGAAAAAATCTGTGCATTTCCCTCAGCACTTGGCCCGTCAACGTCAGGGACATGTCTTGGAGATCTCTCTGTTCAACCAGGGGACTCTGGAAAGGATGCAGGAGAAAATCAGAAAACCTCATGCAAGACCTGCTGCAGGGCTCTAGGGGGTGTGTACCTATGTGTGCACATCACATCTCCCACAAAGTTTTGTAATCTCCATTAAAGTTTCCACATCCTTCATTCATAAAACAAAAACCACCAGTAACAACAGCAAAATGTCACTGATTTCATAATATCTGGCAATTAGGAATTGTCCCTGGGAAATCACTCCAATGCCTTGTCCCCCTCGCCCCGCTCCTGACGCATACACAACTCTTGCACTAAAGAAATACCAAACAAGGAAACAGTGTGGCCCCAGGCTGCACGCAGGTGATGACCAAAACCTCCTGCTCAGTGCAGGGCACTGGGTATATCAGGGTAGACTCAGTGAGAGGCCGGTGTGGGAACCCTGGGGCTGCAAGGCCTTGCTTAAAAGGCGCAGGTGTGAAACAGCCTGGTTGTGTGTGTCTAAGAGCTGTACCAGCCAAGCTAGACCTGCCTGTCGAGAGCCTGTCGGGGATTTTCCTCTTTTCTGGGAAGAGAGGCCTCAAAGAACAAGCAGAATTTCCTTCCAAGTCCTAGCAGCCCTCTGCCTCCCTGAAAGGGATCCACAGGAGGTGGTTAAACTCATCCATCTAAGGTCCCGCTCCTGCCCCGCATGAGTCATTGGTTACTAGGGCGATATGCAAATCCAACCTTTGAAACCCAGGCTTGCACCCCATGAAGAGTAGGAAATGTGCTCTTGGAGAAGTTTTCAGCGAACAGGGTCTAAGGCAGAGGTGCTAGTTCAAGGCTGGGAGGGAAGACAGACACAGTCTGACGTCTCTCAGCAAAAGAGCTGGGCCTTGGGACAGAGGGTTGGGGTTCAGATGCCAGTACTTTGGTAATTTTTTTCCGGAAAGGATAATCACCACCACCACCGCTGGGGGGGAAAAGTGTCTGGGAGAAGTAAGAAGAAGAACGAGAGACATCTGAGTCAAGGGACAGAATGGGCAGGCGAGGAGGGGCACGATGGAGATTCCAGACGCAGGTGGGAGAGAGAGAAGGCGCTTGAGACTGTGTTCCCGGAGCACGAAATAAATAAAAATTAAATAAACCAACTCGTAAGCCCAGGCCGATCGAATTCTCTCCTTAGGAGCCATAGCAGCATGCCATTAAAAACAGACATCCACGCATCCAGGGAACGCACAGCGAATTCCAGATCCCAGCAGGCGCAGCACCCAAACCCGGCTCCCTCCAGCCACCAAGTCCCGGCCGCCGCGGCCACAGACACAGACCCGGACGGACAGTGGCGGTGACCGCGATCTGGCGCCACGGAGCGTGTCTGGGGGCGCCCGGGTAGTCGTGGGGGAGGGGGAGGGCGCCCGCTCCTACCCCCCGCCCCAGATGCCCCTTGGCCGACTCGTCTCGCCGCTGCACGCTCGGCCCGGAGCCCCCGTCGCTGCCCCCCGCCTCCGAGAAGCTCTTACGTCCTCCTCGTCACCATCGCTCCGAGCCTGGTACTGGAACCGGGGCCGGCCACCCGAGCCGCCGCCGCCGCCGCGCTCCCGGGGCGCCGCCGCCTGCGTCCGCGGGCCGAGGGGCTTGGCCCCCGCGCCGCCGTCCTCCTCGGGCCCCTGGCCGCCCAGGAGGTGACTGGCCTCCGGGGGCGCGGGGAAGGACCGCGAGGTGTTGATCTTGCCGGTGAACCTCTGGTACAGCGAAGCCATCGGGCACCGCGCGCTCCTGCTGGCTGTCTTTGGGGCTTTTGAATATTTTGCTTTCTCTCTTTCTCGGGTTCCCGCTCCCACCCCGCTCCAGATTAAAAAAAAAGGCGGTGGGAGGCGGCAGCAGCAGCAGCAGCGAGGCAAGCCCGGCGCCGGCGGCCGCTCCTCCCGCGCGCCACTCGCGAGTCTCCGCTGGCGACTCTGCCGGGCTCAGCCTCCTCCGCCCCCTCCCCGGCGGCTGGCGAAGCCGGGGTCTGACTGTGCTTTCTCTGGTTCCTGTTTTGATTTTTTTTTCCCCAACTCCTTGCCAAGGCCACGTACGGCCTAATCAAAGAGATGGAAGGAAGGAAAAATCCAAAAACATAAAGCGAGGGAAATGCCTAGGCCCCAGAATTTGGCACCACCTAGAGACCGGCACACATTCCGAGCGCGCTCGCCGCTCCCCGCCCCCAGGCCCCGCGCGCGGCTCCTCCCC
>CAUYQU010041621.1:0-56601 GCA_963574635.1 Cheracebus regulus | reverse complement strand
TTTAGACTGCATTCTAGCCTGGGCAATAAAACAAGAATCCCAATCTCTCTCTCTCTTTCTCGTCCTCTTTCTTACTCTCTTTCATTCTTTTTTTTCTTTCTTTTGCTGTTTCTTTTTTTCTTTCTCCTTTTCTCTCTTTTTATAAAAAAATAAAAAAAATAAAAAATAAAATAAAATAAAATAAAAAGGATAGAAAAGGTTGAATTTCTGGAGGGTGTTTCTCACCAACAGGGTTCTTAAATCTGTAATGACGAGCCAGAACCAATGGCTGATCTAAGACGGGTACTTAAACCCTAGGTTCACAAAAGCTTCATTTTAGGGACTCTGGAAGGTATATTAATAGTGATTTGGGGTTTCTTTCCTACATACTGTTCTTTAGTAACAACTGTTGAAGTAGGCTATCTCCATTTTGACCTTGGAGAAGGCTAATTCACACAGCAGCAATTACTTCTTGACATTATCTACTGCATGGGAGTACTTGGAGAGAGAAAGCAACCAGGCAGAAGGACTAATTGCTACCCTTGATCTCTAATAAATCTGATTTGCTTTCTGTTGAAAGCAACATGTTAGCACCTCCAACATACTTTTTATTGTTGTTAGTTTCACTGTCAGTTACAATGATGAAGCACCATGGAAGTGGCTTTATGGCTATTAACACAATTACTGAGGTATGCTTACATTTGGACTTACTAAGATATTATACCAAAGCATCCACAGAAATAAACATACAATTAAAATCAAAATCCTACAGTAAGAATCTGAAAGACTGCCCTCTCACACATATATTTAGGAAAAGTAATATATTACAAAGATATCTATTTAAAGAAAATGCTTTTGATTTAACTTTTTGAATCACAAAAGCCTTGCAGAAGTGGTCTTGCTCTTTTGTAGAGGCTTTAAACACATATTTGAATAATGATCACTTTATAAAGAAAGCACTGAAATCATGTAAGCAGCAAAATGATTTTAAAAATCCATGCACTTGCTTCTGTGCATACTAGAGCATTATAATTTCTTTCTCTCTCTTTCTTTCTTCCGGTTTCAGAAGTCTGTGTGCAGACCCAAGGAGAACAACTACATGAAATAAACCTTATGTCTTCAGTTACAATTATTAGCAATTCATGTTTTAAAATTTAAACATTTGTGCTCTTAAAATATCTGCAGAGGAGGGTAGTGATCCTGTGTAAAAAATTATAGAGTATTTAGAAAGTGTTTAAGGAAGAGAATACCATGGAAATTAATTTATAATTCTCTAAGACTATAGGTTTTCCCCTCCATTTTCTCAAATAATTATTCCTGGAGAGATAAATATAGAATGATTGATGGAATTGAGATGATCAATGGAATTGAGTCTGAGAAGGAAAATGCACAAGGAAAAAAAATTCTTTTTTTTTCACCAAACCACAAGAACATGCAATAAATAGGCTTGTGTATTCCTTCTTTAGGGTTAACAGGTTTCTTTTTTTTTTTTTTTGGTCAAAATTAATGAAATACCTCTTTGTTGAGAGCTAGTAGACTTTCTGAAACATAACTCTGGCACTGGTGTTGCTGTTGATCAAGTAAACTGGGTAAAAATATAATGAGCTCAAGAGGGAATTTTATGAAAAATAATATGTAATAGGTGATGAAGGAAGTTGGGAACGTCAGAAGATGTTCCTGACATTCTAAGGTTGTTTCTGATCTTCAAAAATGTTCATGTGGGGAAGGTGCCATTTTAGAGGCAAAATACTCCTAGTGAATTGACTAGAGGTACAACAAACCAGAGCACTCTGACTCAGAGTGGCATTTCTTAAACTCTGGAAGAAAATACTCATAGTCCAGCTAAATAGTACCAGTAGAGATAATCCTCCAAATTTTTCTAGATTTCTACTTAATATGAAGTACAGTGATTATATAGTTAGTGTTATACCTGCAGACACGACCCCAACCATTGAAACCCTTGACTCTTAGAAATGTCAATAGGTATTAACCATGTCACTTTACTTAATCTGCTCCTTAGCTGGTTTCAGAGACGGTTAAGACTTGTCAGAACCATATTGAGGAAAAAACATTCTGGGTATGACTTAATATAATACTAAATTCAGCTTCAGTGCAATTAACGTATTTACAGGACCATTTTTACTCTATTTACATGAAACAGCCCTAACGGCTCCACAGCTTATGGGCACAACTCAGCCAAAGTATTCAACACAGCTGATCCTTCTGTTTGCCAAGAGCTGCCCAAAAGTTTGCATCTTATTTACAGTGGCAAACCTGTCACCATGTCAGCTGCTGGCTAAGCAGATAGCAGAGGAAGACTAGGACCAAACAAAAAATGGTCTCAAAGGAGCTTCCTGTCGCTGTGCAAGAGAGAGAACATTTCCGACACCATAACAGGCACCAAGTCACCTGTTTCATTTTTTGTCTTTTGCATTTTCAAAATTATTTTAGTATATTTTGTGAGCACAGCCTTTGTACAGATTACATTGAGAGCTGTACCCGAGTCACACAGGAAAATTACAGTCACTGAAGAAAAATTGCTTTGGCCTCAATAAGCAGCTATCTTTCCCAAAAAGTCAAAACTACCATAGCTTAGAAAAAGAAAGAATGTCTGCTATTGAGTTGTCTGCTAAAATCACTACGTGTGTATGTGTCTATGTGTGTGTGTATGTGTGTATTTCCACTAAGAAAAGGCAGCTACTTCTTGGCACCAGGTCCTGTATGAGGTACACATATTCTGTAAAGTCTCTTTGGCAGTATCATAAAAAAATTAATTCTATTATGTGTCAATATGGAGAAAATAATCAACTATTTATAGCAGAGTTTCTGGGATGCCCTTGTCAGGGTGATAATTATCTGCCGCAGAGGAGTGTCCCAGATACCTTGCAATTAGATAGCTTGGTTAACAAACATGAATAGTTAGGGCCGTACCGAGCTCCAAGGGCCAGTACTCCATGCAGCGTCGTGTGGACAAGCATGTGTGTTACACTGCTCACGATCGGGAGGTTTATCAAGAATTTCACAGCTCAGATCTGGAAACCGTTCACCATTGGACCGCTGACAGACCACCAATCTTGTTCTCATGCCTCCACCGCACAGCTTTGTGCACTAGAAGGGGGGAAAGGAAGGCTGAAGTTATTTTATCTGAAAGACCAATGACAAATTTTCTTTCTCCCTTATTTCTTAGCCAAACTCAATTATGGCATTGAGCAAGGTAAGCCTCTGACAGATGGAACCAGGGTGAATTACCAGTAGTGATATGTGAAACAGACCAAGGCTCTCCTACCTTAATTGCAGGTATTAGTTATTGAGTGCTTTCTCTTCACTTGCACTGAGGGCTTTTGCATATATTATCTAATCAAGAGGAGTATAATTATTTGTCCCCTCTTATTTATGAAGCAATTAAGATGAAGGGAGGTTAATTAACTTGATTAAGGCCAATCTGTTAGCATGTGTCAAAGATTCTTTGAGAAATACAAAACCAAACCAAACCAAATCAAGCCAAACTAAACCAAAACAAAAATAAACAAACAAAAACTACCAAATACCAGACAAAGGAGATAATAACCGGTTCAATTTTCTGGTAACTTTTAAGAAGCTGTCACCAATCCTTGGCTGTTCTCTGATTTCAATCTCTATAGCCTTTTATGACGCTAAACTATTTTACTGTATTTCTGAATCTGAGGACAACTATGACTTTGCCCTTGGATGAATAAACAGGGTGGTGGGAACGCTGGGTAAGGTTCTGACTCCTGGCTAGATCTAAACTTCTGAGGCAGGAACATGTTGTATTTCTTGGACAGTGCTGCTGTGCTCAAATCCAGCAACACTGACATTTGCTTTCCCTGCTGTGCCAAGGCCAGATCTCCCACAGAATTTGGAATGATCTGGTCTGTGCTGACAGCAAAGCATCCCAGCAAGTTTGTGTACTCTTCTGGCCTAAATCCAATTACAGAAGCTTAATCACAGGCCCCACAGGACAGAACTTTGCAAGGAGGTTTTGGGAAATCCACAATACATGAGTCACAAAGGCTCATTCCGTTTCTTTCCCTTCAACAAAGCTCTCCAGAATGACGCAACTGTCAATGAAAGTCAACAAAAACCCTGTTATGACTGCGTATGACTACTAGGTTACGTGAATGCAACCATGAAATGTGGACATGTGATTTCAGTTAGCCAGGGATGTGGACTAACATGCCCATCAATCTCATTTGCCTTTTTCCCCCTCTTGGCACTGGGATCTCCAAGGTGTTATTTCTCATGTTTTATTTGATAAATGTTATAGTCAACACAGAACAACTCAACAAATTTTAAATATGTGCTCTCTCTGTGGATTCAAGAATAGAGAGATGTATTCTTAGTTAATTAAACACAAAACAATAAGCATCTAAGCCCTATGTATAATAGGGGCTAAAAACTCCACTTAATCACAGTATTCTTAATGATAATACTGATTCTTCACATTATTATTACATTATAGTACCAGTTAATTGATGAAAGGCTATGTACTAGGCATTTAACAGGTACTATCTCATATCATGGTCATAAATACTAAGAAGTTGGTGCCATTATTATCCTTAGTTAGAGATGAAAATATAAGCATTTGGCAGATACTACATTATTTGCCAAGCTCAAAAAACTTTTAAAAGCCATAGCTGGGAACAGGACATGGTTTTCTCAGCTTCTAATACTGAGAAAGATTATTAATAATAAATTTAAAATTTTATTTTAATTTAATTATTAAATGTGATAAATTATTTTTATAAATAAAAGTTTCATTCATAAATTAATAAATTTTATAAATATTTATAAAATTTATTTATTAATTTATAAATATTTATAAATTAATGTATAAATAACATTAATTTACAAATATTTATAAATTAATTTATAAAGTTAATTTATAAATGAACTTAGCTGTCCCTTATCAGTTGTCAGAGGCAACTATGAAAAGGCAGCAGCTAAAGAATTCCATATTTGAGAATACACAGCTAATTACTCATTTCCACAATAAAAGCACATCATCTTTCATAGGAATTATAGCACCTATTCAATCTGGCATCATTAGGGATTTAGAATATTGGGAGACATTATGCCATGGGAACAGGGCATAACACAAACACCACAAAACTACGAAGAGGGTAAGACTTCCAGGGACCGATTTAATACATATTTTCAATCACTTTAAAAGCATCTACTTTTTATTCATCAGAGGTACACAAACAATTTATACAAGTATTGATCTGTATTCTCTTCTAATTTTCCTCACCTATATACCACTAAGCTGTCTATTAGTGGTAATACAAGCACTTTAAAATAGTCCAGAATGTAATAAGACAGATTTCCTACTTAATTCCCACTCCAGAAGCTTCTATTAGAGCTAGTTCTTCTTCCTTAAAATAAAATCTGAATGACAGATCCGGTTTGGTTAACACAGTTCCTCTGTATTTATAGACGGATAGTTCACTCTTACCTCTCCCCAGCTGCCGTAAGCCCACTGAGGGCAAGGGCCGGATTCACAGGCTCTTTGCTCATCAGGTTTTATTCTCTCCACGCAGTCGTTTGCGGTGTATCCATTTTCATCTTGACATACAACAACACGCCGCTGGGATCCGCCAGCACAGGTACTAGAACACTAAACACATCAGTTGACAAGTTAATCCCCACCTCAATCTCCATCTTAGGAACACAAAAGCAGCTAGTTGAAAGGTTAAGACAACTGTGCTGAAAAGCAATCTCAAGTCATCCACAAAGGACAAAAGCAATCAGGAGAACTTCCCCATTGTGAGGTTGTTTCATGTACACATCCTATAGACACACTTGGAGGCAGCAATGTGGCTCCTCCTCTGGTGTGCCTCAGGCCCTCCACAGGACTTCCATAAATGCCTACCACTTCCAAAGCAGGCCACTTAACTGTCTTTCTTTATCCCCTCTGCATCTCTAAGGGTACAGAAGTGTTGATGGACAACCACAGTTTATTCGGAAATTCTTTTCTTTTCAAAACTCCAAGTGCCTATTTAGAACCAATATTTGATTTCCCCTTCAACACAGAGGTCAACTTAAATGCTTAATGAATTGCCAGTTGTTGAAATTAAGCTTCTATATGAACTCATTCAGTTACTCCAGGAAAACATCATGAAATGTTATTTAGACATTATTTCCTAGCCAATAAAATGTTCCTTTCTGTTTACAACAGCCTGAACTTTGGTGGCTAATGGTAGCAAGACCTGTTTTATTTATTTTTTACTTCCCCAATGAACTTAATTGAATTTCATCTTGCAGCCAAACCCCAGCTGCACTTTCGGTCTAACATACTCTCTCTCATGGTTTGTCATGGTGTTATGTTTGCATTTCAGTTCATTTCCCACACGAGCTTCTCATAGCTCACTTATTTATTTACATCTGAAGTGTTTTCTTCTTTCTATAATTTCCTTATCTTTTTAAAGCCAAAATGTTTGCTAGTGTCCTTTACTCTGACCCTTGTGAAATCAGTTTGCCTATAAAATAACCATCTGGTCCTGAAAGCAATGTATTTCTTAAGATTTACCAAGACTCAAGCTGCATTTGCAAGCATGTTGTTAGTTTCAGGTTCTGAAGGCTGATTTTTGCTTTCTAGCTAATCGTAGCTCCCATCAGTGTTACTTCAAAATAGGCTCGATCAAACATTGCTTCTTGCTGGTCAGCTTCTTCTGTATCAAGATGTGAATATATTTTGTTGCCCATTGAACTGGACCACTATTAATTCCCTTGCCCATGCTGGTCAAATCATAAGTGTTTTTAAATCGGTACCTACATTTTCATTTTATATTGGGTTTAATTTTTAAATGTAGAGCCAGATAATAGATTTATTAGTTCCTCTTAAGAAAATATTTAGGTATTTTTCAAGTTACAAAAATTTTACCTTTATTCTTTGAGGATTCTGGTATACTTACTCTAAACCTTAAAATATTCATTTCCTACTTTTTTTTTTTTTTGAGATGGAGTTTTGCTCTGTCACCCAGAGTGGAACACTGGTACGATCATAACTTACTATGGCCTCAACCTCTCAGCTCAGGCAATCTTCCCATCTCAGTCTCCCACGTAGCTGGGACCACCAGTGCACACTACCATGCCTGGCTAAGTTTTTAAAATTTTTTTGTAGAGACAGGGTCTCACTATGTTGCCCCAACTGATCTCAAACTCCTAGCTTCAAGCAATCTTCCTTCTTAGCCTCCCAAAGTGCTGGGATTACAGGAGTGAGCCACCATGCCTGGCCTTACTTCCTACCTTCCTACTTTTAAACAGCTTAGTATATAATAAAAAACAGAGAACTATTATTTTAATTAGCTTTGTTTGAGAACCAAAATTTAGGAAGGGCCTTTCGTGGTATAAATAGATTTGTAATCTATATCTTGGTCCTTGAGCTTTCCCCTTGATAATATAATCTTGTATCATTCCTTTATTATGTCAGGGGCCAGCTTTATTGCCCCAGTAAAATGGTAGGCTCCTTGAGGAAGGGCTTAATGTTATAACTGGCATCCCTATTATCTCCCATAGTGCTGGTCACAGGATTTGCTACCTGGTCCAGTTAAAGGTTCTGTCAGGAACAGCTCTAGAAAGTATATGGTATTCTCTCTCCAATATGGCTGATGGGTGCAAGGAGGAACACCTGATCTAAGGTCAGCCAATCCACTGGCCACCCAGGGAGCAACTGGATGCTTCCTACTGAGAATTCAACGGAAGTACTGGCGATAGTTCTCAGCTTGGGCCAGGCAGCAGCACTGCACATTTTGAGCCTGCTTGGGTCTTTATACTCCCACAGACAGATGAAGTATTGTCCATAACCCTTCTCTAGGTCTAATTTTGCCATTATTTGATTAACAGGGATTCTTAGTTCCATTCCTCCATGTTGCAGACTTTCAGTCTGGACTTTTGTTAACAAAGTCCCTGTCCTCTTTAAATGACAACATTTTCCTAGGTAAACATTTAAACAAACCGTATATCTATTAGTGAAACGTACATGAGATTTGTCATCCACAGTGGACAAAATAAAGGAGAATGGCCTTTAGAGAAGCAAAAGGTGACAGACATTTGTTTTTTTCTACCTGTTCAAATCAACATCCTTTCCCTTACTTCTGGCAGCACAATTTCCTTTAAGAAACCATTCGTCCCCACTTTAAGTGCCATCTTTGTCTGTGAATTAAGATGCTCTGCCCTATTGTGGTCAGAGGTAAGCAACCAGAGTTTCCTGGGAATCTGAATCCTTGGCAGAATAACTCAAGAGTGGCATAGGCTTAAAAGAGATTCATTAAGACAGAAACTTTCTAAAGAAATTATCCCTTAGTTACCCCTCTATCTAGACCAAGGGTTGGCCAGTCACAGCCCAAAGAGCAAATGTAGGCTACCACCTATTTTTAGAAATAAAGTTTTATTGGAACAGAGCCATGCCCACTTATTTACATATTGTCTATGCCTGCCTTTGTGCTGCAATACATAGCTGATTAGCTGCGACAGAGACTTTATGGTTCGCACAGCTGAAAAGATTTACTATTTGGCCCTCTGCAGACAAAACTTGCCAGCCCCTGAGCTAGAGCCCTGAAGATGCTCTGGTCTCTGTCCCTACTGGGGCTAAATGAACAGCTTCGTTTATCTTTCACTTGAAAGAGTCAATTTCTTTTCTTTTGTTTGCAAAATCCCTAATTGGTCACACACCTTGCTCAAGTGTATGCAGAAATGTATTGTAAAATGAAGTTCTTACTCCAGAAACCACTGAAAAATTTGATTCCCATTCTCCAATGTGATAACACTTTGCCGCCTTTTCTGCCATGGAAGGCAGGAAGACCACGTACAGACTGTGTACCGTGCAATGCAATGCAATGATGATGTACATCCTTCCTCCTTCTGAGAGTAGGTCAGACACGTCAAGCTAAGACTGAAAATCACATTGCCCAGCTTCAGCCTCACTTAACTTAGGGGAAAAAAAATCTCCAAACAAAAAATAGGAACAATGAGGAAAAGAATGGTATTACCCATCGCTACAAAAAGCTTACCTAATCCTCCCTAATTGGGAGCACTGCCCAAGGCCAGAATCATTCAATCTTAAAGGAATGCATCATCCCCAAATGTAGTCCTAAATAAGCACGGCACTAAAATGCTCTCTTTAAATCCTAGTGCTATCATTAGACTACACATATGTGAGTTTTGAATTCTGTCAATAAGGAAAAAACATGAAACACTTGCTGATTATTTCCCTGGAACACCCTTTACTTTCTCCGAACTGAAATCTCTTCTAACCCAGGCAAAGGAAGCCCACAAGTGGAAAGCAAAAGAGGGGAACTGGATAGCTAGGGTCTTGGGCAACTTGGCAGCTGTTCTGCACACAACCAGCACAGACAGTGGGTGCAAGTGCTCAGTGGCTAATTAGTATTCATCGGAGAGTACATCTAATTTACTGAAACATAACCATGGTGGGAAACAGACAGCTTCCTTCTAATTCTTTTTAGCCGAGAAACAATTAAACAGAATTAGCAGTACTAGAAGGAAACTAATAGTAAACGTTTAAAAAGAAGACCCCTGAATAATTACTAAACACCTAACTACATCCCTATCCAGGATCCTTTAAAACCCTCCCCGCCTCCTGCAATTCCATTCAGCATGTCTGGTATTCCACAGCATACTATTTTTTTTAAAAAATTATTTAGTAAAAACATTAAAACATCCCAAAGCATACTTTTTTTTTGATAGCAGGTATTTGTCAAGACCTTCCTAACTTGAAGAGTAATGATAATGATAATAATAAAGACAACTGTTGACATTTATTAAGTTCTCACTCTGTGGCACACAGGGTGCAAAGCACTTTATTTGCAGCATCTCATTTAATTCTTACAACAACCCAAGAAAGCAAGAATTATTGTTATCCTCATTTTGCAGATGAGGAAACTGAGGCTCAAAGAGGAGAAGGGACATGCAGTAGGTCCCCAGATTTGAAAGTGTAAGTCTTTGGATCAAATCAAGGCATCTTCCCTCAGGGCTTCTGTTGATAACTATTAGGTTAGGGTATTTCTCTCCTAAACACAAATCTTACCTAGACTATAATTTCCCCCTTATCCAGGACAATGACCTACCACTACAAATCATACAGCAACCATGCCACTTTGAGACTGCACCCTTCTGGAAAACAGTAGAAAGGAAAGTTACTTTCATAAAGAATTCCCTTTCAGAAAAGTTTCTCTGTCTTCTTAATTCCCCTACCAGTATGAACTGCTTGTGGCCTCCAGGATGAATCATGAAGGTATTCATGATACCTTCCAGGAGGCCACGTGATCACATCACCTAGCTGTGACATCCCCTTTCTCCACCCAATCGAGACAGCTTATAGGTGCACGCAGGCAGTATCATCATGGGCTATAATTAACCCTTTACGGGTTACTCAAAGCAAATGAAAATGCACAATGTCAATCCCCTGTGAAGAAAAAAATATGTTCTAAAGGCGTTTGTAGTCTCTTTTTCCCCAAACCAACCTCAAGTGAAAGAGAAGCAAGCAAACCACGGAAAGACTTCAGGGAATACTCACTGCTCCCCAGGGGCCAGTTCTCCACTGGTTTCCACCGAGCACGTGGGTGCGGCCAGGGCTGGCGCTCCGGGGACGATAGTCCTCATTTTGGAAGGGGTGCTGAGCTAAGCCACTGTCTGGGGTCCTCTGAGGACATGGTGACATGGAACAGTCCTGGTCGGTTTCTGGGATATATTCCTGGTCGCACTCACTCCGATCGATCACGTGGTCACTGTAGTTGACACACACTACTTGCCGGGTTGCCCTACCTTGCCCACAGGTCACAGAGCACTAGGTTGAATGTTCAGAAAGAGAAAGGGTCAGTCATTTGGTGGAGGGGTTGAAAAATCCTGAATGTGCATTTCTGTAAATGGCCTACCACTTTCCCAAATGGCTCAGGGCAAAAACCTTGGGATCATCCTTGTTTCCTCTCTTTTTCTCCCACCCCATTTCCATTTCAGTGAGAAATCTGTCAGCTCAGTATTCAAAATATATCCCCCAAATCCAGCCACTTCTTACAGTCTACATCATCACCTCCCTAGTCCAAGACATCACCTTCCCTTGCCAGGACCATGCAATGGGCTTTCAGCTGAGCTTTGCTTCAGATCTGGACACTCCTCACCTGAGTCTGCTGTCTATGCATCACAGGACATAACCCATCAAAACAAAAGTCAAATCCTATCCTTCCTTCCAGTGATTTTCCAATTCATTTGAATAATACCCCAAATCCTTACACTGATCTACTAGGCCCTTTATGATGTAGCCACTGACTACCTCTTTGACCCATCTAACATTCAACACTCAGTGCACTCCAACTATGCTGGCCTTGTTGATGCTTCTTGAACATGCCAACAACACTTCCATCTGAGGGGATTCATACCTACTACCTCTTTTGCTGTACCGCTTAGATACCCATGTGGGTCACTCCCTCACTTCACTCAGGTCCTGCTCAATGTCAGGCTTTTTTTGACCACCCTGTCTAAAAGCACATCCCATCTTTCTCTATTCCACTTCTCCTCTTGACTTCTTTCTAGGATTCATCAGCACCTGTATATTATATACTTCCTGATTTGTTCATTGACTGGATCCTCCATTGGAATAATCTCCATGAAGGTAGAAACTTTATTATTCATTTTTCACTGCTCTTTCTCTAGTAAACTTTCACAAATATCTGGGGAGTAGATAGATGGATCTTAGAGAAGATGAACTCACAGATGGATGGACAGATGGATGAATGGATGCATGGATCAGTATTTGAAAGCTCAAGGAGTGAGAATGAGATTATCTACTATTTATTGAGTAGTACTTTCTTCTAAGCATTTAACATACATAATAATCTCAATCCTCATAACAACCCTGTAAAATAGTATTCTTTTTGGTCTTCTTTCCTAAAACAGATGCTCAAGGCCATGCAGCAAGTAAATGCCACGGTCTGGGTTTTTACACAGGTCTATTTTATTGCACCTCTTGAATTTCTCTATATATATTATGATATTTATTGAGATATGAATCTCCATTCTCCTTATGCCCTCTCCTCACCTATCCTAATCTATTTCCTGAACTCTGGGCTTTTTGTGGAGCAGAAAACAGAAGCTGCCTAAAGATAAAAGTTTTACTTTTATAAAAACTAACAGATGGTGCTTAGTGTACGCAGTAGGCACGGTCACAGCACTGGATGAGGATTCCCACTTTCTACTCTTGGCAGGGAAAACCAAGAGCCACTTGACTTTCAGGGACCACAGGACACAGGAGGAATACAGACTCAAAGTAAGAGCCTCTCCCCTGACTCTCCTGACATTTTTGGTCCTCTACAAATATGCTGCATACTAATGTGAGTCAGTGAAGACTGGAATTTTTCATCAGCCCAGCAGGACAGGAACTCAAGCAGATTGTAAACCAATTTATCCATTTTTTGAAAATGTGCATTCCTTATACACTTAGCTAAGAGTCCTTGTACACTTGACTAACTGCACATAAGTGAAGCAGAACAATTTAAATCATAAAACAAGTCCAGCTCTGAAATATTAAGCATTGACATTTGCAAGTGAGACCCCCCCACTCGGCCGACTCCTCATCCCCCCCACGCCCCGATTCCAAATAATCCACTCGCTTACAGAGCTCCAGTCCAAGGCCTTCCACTGCCCACAGGGTGTCACCGAACATTCCTCCTTTGCCACTGGTCTAGGCAAGGTAGCACAGGCGCTCTCATCAGCCACAGAGCCGACCTCATCGCGGCAGCTGACGTATCTCATCCGAGTACCTTTCCCACAAGTGGCTGAGCACTGGGTGTTGGAGTAAAATCATGCGGTTACGTTACTCGGAATGGCTGCTTACCGGACAATATCCCACTTTCTATAGTCATGTCAGAGAATATTAGCCCCAGTCCTGCCCTCCCCGTTTCTCCCAGTCTATTTCTTACTGGAGTCCAAGACCCAAATCGCCATTGGGTTCTTGGTGCACTGTATGTGCTTCTCCTCGTTTCCGGGGCAGCTGGGGGAGGATGACAAGATGGTAATTCACAGTCCTACATGTCATGGGGGAAAAAAACAAAGTCACTTTCAAGTCTATGCACTTTCAAGTTCATGGTCACGGTGGATAAAAATGTAAAGGCTAAGAATTCTAAGGCTTCAGATTTCTATGTGAATCTGGGCAAGTCACATGACCTCTCTCAGTCCCAATGTCTTCAACAGCAAAATGAGATATAATCTTAGGCCTTTTGTGAGTGCCTTAATACAGGGTAGGGGTCAGTTTGATAATTTTTAAAGCCATATTTACTCACCCGTTTGTGTAAAAAGAGAAAATATATTATAAAATAACACATAAGTCATGAAATAGCAGGATATCGTTTTAAAATCATTAGTTGTTAATGTTTTAAAAGTCTGAAGGCCAAACTCTGTTCTCACATTTCAATTAATTTCTTAATCAGAATTTGCTAATCATGAACTTGCTTTCCCAGTTTGCCTAAAGATAACATCAGAATCCCAGAATGTCCAATGTAGATATAAAAGGTGTATCAATTGGCCAATGCCTGGAATTTATAAAACACGCCTTAATCATTCAAAGTCCCTGTTATGAACTGAGGTCATCTGTATACAGGTAATATTCCAAGATATACAAACAAGAATAAAAGTACACACCTGTTTATATCACTCTCAGCCTCAGTGGTTAGCAACTACCCAGTGATTTAATACATATTAATCACAAGCCTGAGTGCTGTGCACAGTGCAAAAGTGCTGAGGCATGGTGCAAAAGTGCTGGGGGTTGGTGTCAAATATGACTGAGACATCTTTACCTTAGCAAACTTAAGTGTGGAATGTGAAATTTTGTTAACTTGGCTCCAGACTTTGCCTATTCCTTTGCTTTTGGTCCAAAGAAAGCCACAGATAACGTTTTACAAAGCGAAGAAATTGTTCACATACTGGAACAGTAGAAGCCACCCCATAGTCAAATAGATATCATAGAATAACTTAAAGAGAAATCATATTTTGAATCTGAAAGGAAGCTGCTAAGTCCTCAATTCATGATTATTTAGATGTCGTAGTTAACATTTTACAGGCATTTATCATGCTGTGGTTTGGAACATTTCAATAAAATATTTTTATTATAAAGCACGTGTTGGCTGGTTAATTTATTGATGACAATAACATGTACAGCACTGCCATATTAATTTCCTTTTTTAACACTCTTTATCCATCAACAACACTTTGAAAGGCAGCAGACTAAGGGTGTTCAGAAGAGAGACAGTACATCAGCCACATGGGGTCTCATTCAGAGTGCGAGTTCTGGGAATAGCCTGGGTTCAAATGTCATTTTCAGCAATTAGCAAAGCTGTTATGCAAACCCAAGCATTCTCTTTATATATTCTCTTTACATACATGTTGCCAAAATCAAGGCCCATATATAATAGTGTGCTGGTGAGTGGCTATCCACCAGCTTCTTGAGAAAAAAGATCTGTGTGTTTACAGATATTGTGTGTATACAAACACACATATTACATGCATGTACATATACATACATATGTATACATATGTGCTTATTTATTGTAAATTTTACTGATATAAAGGATGTATAGCAATTTTGAAATAACAATAAAATATCCAGTTCTTTATTTTAAATTCCATAAAGCAAATTAATTCTCACAGAATACATTTGATGATTTCTGCTGAACTTTTGAACTTGTTGCCCTCCTATGTTTGTTATTGCCAAATGAATGTAGTTCAGGCATGAATGTTAGTTGATACATTATTTATGTTTAAAGGTAGGATGAAAGTGGAATAATGAAGACACACGTTCAGAATTTGACCCACTGACCAATGATGTGGAAGATGTCTTTGCTGAATCAGATACTTTTCAGATATTGGAAGAATATTTCCACATCCTTTTGTTCTATTCACAGTATAACTGCTACAGACACAAGACTCTTTTAAATTTAATCTGCATTATTAACATTTTCTCCATTACTTTCTTAAGTCTAAACAATCAACAAAATAATAAATTAAGCCCTGAATTGTAGTCCTTGCTGATTCTTGTGGTGTAAATACCCTCATCATGATCAATTTCAGGCTATGAATTTGATGTCAATGCACATAGAGTTGGGAAGAGATGTGTGGTAGCACACTTTTATATTGCACATCCACCATACAGACACATATGTACATTGTGTAAGTTAAGTTCTGAATGTTTATTCACTTTGTTTTTAATATCACATATTTAATTACAGGTCTATATTTTCAGTTTTTAATAATAATGGTTATACTTAACAATCAGTTTGCAAAACTCCTGCAAAATTTATCAATTGGCTCTTGTGAGCTGGTACAAGTTAGCTCCAGTAAATCACTGTCTGAACATGTGACACTAGTTACTGAATAGTACATTGAAATAATTTTAGAAACATGAGTTTAAAAAAATGAGCCCAAAATCCAACATTTATCATCCAATAAAAATCAGAAGCAAACCTACATATACTTCAAATAACTAAAGAACAACAAAACTGACACATCGAAATATCTGATGTAAATGTAATATACAGGTAAATCTGGACAAGTTAATCTACTGATTGCTCTACTGACATACTTATCTATGAAAGGATTTCAATTTTGTCTGAATAGCCGGGAAGTTTGGTATCTTGGTGCCCAAAGTCAACAACTGAATCGGACAAAGGAAACTTACCTGGGTATCAGTTGGCCTAGTTGCTGCATTACAGTCATTGTCATCTACCACTGACATATAAGTCCCAATGATGCATTTCACTGCTCTTAGCTGGTATCCCTGTCCACAAGTGACACTGCACTGGAAGAAGGAGGACATAAGGTATATATAATTCAGCAAATCATCTTTCCCTTACTTTCCCTATAACATTCTCTAAGAGAGAAATATTTCCATCATAGCAGGCCAGAGGGCTGACACTCAACTGAATTAGGTCAAAGTGGGCAATCCTGCTCTGTACAAATTATACTGATTCATTATTATGATGACCCTTGGAATTATTTCAGCCTCCCACTGAAATTATATTTATATCAGTTCAACTTATTAACTGTGAACTCCTAGAAGGAGCAGACTGCATCTTCATCATTTTTACATCTTTCATACTACCTAGTAGAATGCTGTGGCTAAAACAGGTACTTAATAGATCTCTGTGACTTTATTTGACTTCTAGGAAATTATCCTGAAGAAATAACTGGAGTTTACTTTAATATTTTTTATATAGAATGGTCTTTGCAATATTATTTATAAGAGACAAAAAAATTGGACACCACCAAAATAAGTAACAACAAAAAGTTCAACATCACAGCATATAGGTAGTTAGGAAAATAATGTAGCCACTAAAAAGCAAACTGTTAATTATAAAAAAGCTGTCTAAAAACAGTAAGTAGAGGGAGTGATGTCACAGAAATGGCAGAGTAGGGAGCTCCAATAATTGGTCCCTCCACTGAACCAACCATTTAGCTGGAAAAACTGAAGCCAACATTTTTGGAACTCTGAAATTTAAACAAAACCTTACAGAAACTAGTCAAGTGCTTAATAAAAAAAAGGAAACCACTGAATTTTGGTGAGAAAGTGTCATGGCATTTCCGATTACCCACCTAACACACTACACATTCCTCTCAAATGTATAGGGATCTTTCTTTAAGAAAGATAATATATTAGGCTGCAAAACAAGTCTCAATATGTTTTAAAAGAGTGAGATCCCACAACCACAATGGAATGAGGCAAGAAATCAGTAACAGAAGAAAAACTAAAAAATTCACAAATATGTAAAAATGGAGCTACATACTCTTAACCAATAGGTAAAAGCAGAAATCATAAGGGTTACTAGAAAATACTTTGAGATGAATTAAAATGAAAGCAGAGTATAAGAAAATTTATGAGATGCAATGGAAGCAATGTTCATAGGAAATCTACAGCTGCAAACACCTACACTAATAAAGAAAAAAAAATGAAGATCTCAAATACTTTTTAAAGAACTAGAAAAGAGCAAACTAAAAAAAAAAAACAAGAAAAAGAAGGAAATAATAAAGATTAGAGGGGAGATAAATGAAATAGAAGAACAATAGAAAAAAATCAACAGCACCAGGAATTATTTGAAAAGATCAACAAAATGGACAACTCTTTAACTAGAATGACTAAGACAAAATGAGAAAAGACTCCAATTACTAAACATCAGAAATGAGGAGGGAATGTGTCTACTGACCTTATAATAATAAAAAAGATTATATACGAGTACTATGAACAATTGTAAGCCAATATATTAGAGAATCTAGATAAGACATGCAAACTTATACAAATTGCCTAGAAACACACAAATCACAAAAATTGACTCAAGAAGAAATAAAAAATATGAGCAGACATATCAGAAGTAAAATAATTGAATCATCAATCGAAGCCTTCCTCAAAAAGAGGTTTCTACAAGTTTACTCATGAATTTTACCAAACATTTAAACAAACATTAATACCAGTGCTTTTCAAATTCTTCCGGAAAAAATTGAAGAACACATCCTAACTCATTCTACGAGGCCAGTATTACCCTAACACCAAAGCCAAAGACAACACACACCCATACCAGATTAATATTGCTTATATAGATGTAAAAATCCCCAACAAAGTACTAACAAATTGAATTCAATAGTATACTAACAGGATAATAATACATCTTGACCAAGTGGGATTTAGTCCAGGAATGTAAGGGTGGTCCAACATAAGAAAGTCATTTAATGCAATACACTACATTAACAGAACAAAGGAAAAAAAATGTGTTTATCTCAATTGAAAAAAGGCATTTGACAAAATTCAACACCTTTTCATGATGAAAAATATTCAGAAAGTTATCAACAAAAGGAAACTTATTCAACATCATAAATGACACTCAGTAAAAAAAACCCACAGCTAACACCATACTCAATGATAAAAGAGCAAAACTTTCCCCCACAAGATCAGGAACATGACAAGGATGTCTGCTTTTACCACTGCTATTCATCATGTACTGGAAGTTCTAGTCAGAGAAATTAGGAAAGAAAAAGAAATATTAACAAAAGACACGCAAAGAAAGTGGAAAGGAAGAAGTACAACTAATTCTATTTGCAGATGTCATCATGCAGTACATTGGAATCCCAAGAATCCATTAAAACTATTACTAGAGCTAATAAACAAATTTAGCAACATTGAAGGATATGAGATAAACAGAAAAACCCATTGTACTTCTATACATCAGCAATGAACAATCCCAAAAGGAAATTTTAAAATAATTCCATTTACAACATCTAAAAGAATGAAATACCTAGGAACAAGTTTAAACAAGGAAGTGAAAGGCTTTCTACATTAAAAACTATTAAACTTTGCTCAAAAAATTAAAGAAGACCTATATAAATAAATGGACATTACATGTCTATGGATTAAAAGATTGAGTATTGCTAAGGTGACAACATTCTCCAAATTAATCCACAGATTCAGAGAAATCCCAATCAAAATCCCAATAGCGTTTTTGCAGAAATGAAAAAGCTGATCCTCAAATGCATGTGGAATTAAAAGAGACCCCAAATAGCCAAAATAATATTGAGAAAGAAGAACACAGCTGGGGGAATCATACATGAAAGGAGCTAGATAGAAAAGGCCACAAATTCGATTTCTATGAAATGTTCAGAATAGATAAATCCATGACAATGGAGATAGATGGTTGCCAGGGACTGAGGGAAGAGTCGGATGGGGAGCAACTGCTTAGTTCAGCGGTCCCAACCTTTTTGGCTCCTGGGACCAGTTTCATGGAAGACATTTTCCACAGATACGGTGAGTGGGGGTAGTTTTGGGATGAAACTATTCCATCTCAAATCATCAGACATTAGAGTCTCATAAGGAATGCAGAACCTCGATCCCTCACATGTACAGTTCACTATAGGGTTTGCGTTCCTATGAGAATCCAATGCTGCCACTGATCTGACAGGAGGTAGAGCTCAAGCAGTGATGCTTATCCACCTCTCACCTCTTGCTGTGCAGCCTGATTCCTTACAGGCCATGGCCCATGACCCAGAAGTTGGGGACCCCTGGCTTAATGTGTACAGAGTTTCCTTTTGAGGTAATGAAGTTTCATAACCAGATAAAGGTAGTAGTTGCAAAACATTAATATACTAAATGCCACTGATTTGTTCACTTTAAAATGGTTCATTTTATATTATGTGAGTTTCACTTCAACTAAAAAAAAAACAACTGGTAGAGTACAATCACAATATTACTTTAAAAAATTAGAAGAAAATCATAAACATGTTAGCAACAACTAATCTCAGTGTAGAGGTTGGACTGGGTTTGGTTTTCATTTTGCTGAATTACATTTTGCAAAATTTCTCTTATGGATATTTATGACTTTTAAATAACACCTTTAAAAAACTGTTCCCCTGAATTGCATGTTCAGTTAAAGGAAAAAAAGATCTTTGATTGTAAGATGTGTAAGGAATGGCCTGGTGTAGACACAGATAAAAAACAGGACTGTCATTTCTAATAGACGTTACATTCAGATCTTGACAGTGACCCTAATCTGTGTTCTCTTCCTCTTATTATTCTCTAAAAGTTATACAGATACAGATAAAAAGAAGATGAGATTAGAAGTATAAGTGAACTCTCCCTATTAATTCAGACCTGATTGGCTATTTGGACTGTGGATGCTATGAAATGGGGAAAATTCAGAAGAGTGTCCATTTCAGTGATAGAAATTGTAAGCGTGTGATAATAAAGCTGCTTCCACTTGTTGCATGCATATTTGGAGATGAAGATAGAGGCTAAAAGACTGAAGTGGCTGTGGCTGGTCAGGGTAACGGGAGGGTCATTCTTCAAGGGATTATGTAAGTGACAGCAGACAGCTGTTCTACTCCTTTGGAAACTCAGAGTGCTACTTAAATAGTACCCTGAATGCTTCTGCTTCTATATTAGGAAGGACTTAATTCCAAGAGTAGTGCTTCTCAGAGGCAAGCCCAAGGGAGACTTTTACTCTCCTTTAAGAATGGCTCAAGTTAAAGCTGTGGAACCTAAAGACCAGGGGACTCGGAAAAGATTCTTTCCAAGCATGAGAGTTTTGCAACTTTTGATTTAATTAATTATGTTTGAAGAGTCTGGCTTATTTATCAGAGGTGAGCTTTGTAATTGTGACATTGGGAGTCAAAAAGTCTTTTCCAAATCTCATTCCAGACCTTGCCAGAGACTGGTGCTTGATCATCTTCTGTAACACCCACAGAGGCACACTAGAAGATAACATCAACCAGACATGAAATCTGTTGTGAATTTGTTCAAATACTCCTGTGTGCAAACGAAAGAGAAAGATAGGCATGTGGGTCTGTAAAAAGGGTAATCAGCTCCAGGAGGGCAGGCGACAATCCTTGGAAGCCGGGCAAAATCTCTGCAGAGTTACATGTGCTTGATCCAGTTCCACGGAGGTGTCCTGCATGCCACCCGGCACAGCAGTTAAATCCCCACCACTGGAATGCTCCTTTGTAAGCCCTCTCCAGATAAGAAGGAAAGAATGTAGTTAAGAACCTTATCATTCAAAATACCTGTCCCCAGGGACCCGCCTGCCAGGATGCACATTCCGGCTGCTGACAAGTCTGCATAGATGTTGGCTTGGTCTCAGGGTCACACATTCTATCGTTTAATCGATCTTCACCAAACTGACACCAGACCTGGCGGTGCTTATGCCCCTTTCCACAGGTGACCAAGCACTGAAATGAAAAGCAGAGCTGGTCAGGGTCATTTTTGATCAATGTGTTGTGGTTTCTGGGGGTTATGTATTGATGAGTAGGAACAGTGTGTCCTTTTCCCACACCAATCCCTCTTCCATAGCAATTTGTAAATATATTAAGCCTCATTTTTCCTTTTGTTCGTTCATACATTCATTCATTCCATATTTATAGTCTCTGGGTCACTTTCAAGCACAAAATAAACTCAACATAGCATCATGCTATAAAATTTGAAAAACAACATTCATGATTTTCTAGCATAGGAGTTAAATGTGGAGAATTATAAATCAGATCAACCTGGGTTTTAACCCTTCTACAACCAGGTCACAAGATCAATTTTTCTCATCTGTAAAATGAGAATTAGTGCCTACTGCAAAGGGTTGTGAAAACTAAATGAAACAAATCCAAGTTAAGCTCTTAGCACAATGTTCATTTAATAAATGTTAAATATAATCATCATTTTATTCATACTTATTATAGAAAATTTGAAAACTACAGAAAAACATAAAAGAAAAAAATTATGATCCAAAATCTCACTACCCAAGGATAACCATTATCAATACTTTATTATTTTCTTTCCAGTCTTTTTTAGCAACTTTGGATTTTAGTAAATTTACAGTTTGATCTCCCAACCCCCATTTTATCACATATTGTTGCAAAAGTTTGTTAGTTTAAATGATACTTTAACTAGTATTAGCTATTGAAATAAAATTTAAGCCCACTACTTCTTTTATCTTTTTTAACCAAATACTAGAGATTTTTAAGCAAAGGTAACTTGTTAATCTAGAACTAAAGCACTAGGTTTGTAGTTCATTTGTCCAGGAATCAGATACTGTTAATCAAATACACTGTTAATTGACTACCATTTCAGGGCCATTAATAGTATCCTCTTCAGATTCACATTTTATTTGATAGTGAAAGTAAAATTGCCTTACAAGGATGGGATAAGAGCATGGATGTAGGAGCTGTAGCAGGGAAATTTTTTGTTTTCCCGTGTTCCTGACTTAGCCCATAAAAAAGGGCCAGGCATGGTGGCTTACACCTGTAATCCCAGCAGTTCAGGGGGCTTAGGCGGGGGGAATGTCTGAGCTCAGGAGTTCACAACCAGCCTGGGCAACATGGTGAAACTCCGCCTCTACTAAAATATAAAAAATCAGCCATGCATCGCAGCGTACGCCTGTAGTTCTAGCTACTAGGGAGGCTGAGGCAGAAGAATTGCTTGAACCTGGGAGATGGAGAATATAGCGAGTTGAGATCACACCACTGCCCTCCAGCCTGGGCAACAGCAAGACTCCATCTCAAAAAAAAGAAAAGGAACTTCTGTTTTCTGTTTCTTATTTCTCTTCTTCCCTTTAAGGAAGGTGGAGTGAGTCCCTGCTTGGTAAGAATCTCCTTGGGCTGTGTTAATAGTGAGTGATAATACTATACCATAAAAGCAAGAAAGAGGCTACATCTTCTTTCTCTTGTTGTCCTTAGGGACCAATTGCACTAAGCACTGGAGGGTTTGCCTTGTGCTTCATAAAGTAAGAGATGAGAAAGGTATAAATCTAGTACTCAGTCTGGTCCATTTCTTTTTGTTTTTCTAAATTTTTTTGTTTGTTTTTTCCTTGCAGTTGGATGGGTAAGTCAGACAGGTCACTCCCTGGGGTCTGATTCTCCTATTTCAAAGTCAAGGAAATAGGAAACCTCATATTGACTTCAGATGTGAGCTAGTATAGCTTTATGATTAATAAATTCATGATTTCCTTTCAGTGACTTAGCTAGGGCTCAAAGAGAAGGGAAGGTGATGGACTGAAACTTCAAAATCACAATAGAAGCTACCACAGTGAGTAATCCAGCCAAGCCCAAAGTGCCTCTGAGGTCACTGGCAGACTAGTCACATCCAGTACTACAGTCATGGTGCAGGTGGAGAACTGGAGTTGTTTTCTCAAGGGAGACAAAGGAGAAAGGAAGAGGTAGGAGAAAAGTGCCCAAGATTTAGCCTTAAACAGATAAGGAGCACCAGAACTGAAATATGAGAGATGACCTAGGGGAAATAACAGCCCTCTCATCTCACCTCTGACCAGTCTCCAGATTTCCACTGCGGACAAGGGAACTCATTGCACCTCTGAATGGTAACTTTATCTTGATGCGTGCATTTGCTGTCATCCAGTACATCATTTCGGGTATTGACACAAATAGCCCTTCTCCTCTGGGTCCCACCATCACAGCTTTTAGAACACTGTAGGGAGAAAAAATTAAATAAAACTGTTGCTAAGTTTCTTATAAAGTATGCTCAAGATCCTGGATATGTCATCTCTTTTAGCTCTTAAGAAACAAACACACAAGCTGGCCAACTCTAGTTGTTATTTTGGTGGAGAACTTTTCACGTTATGTTTGCTTACCAGGTTTATAATTAAAGTCAATAGTAGCTCATTGGCATACAAAAATAAAATTGAAAATGGCTTGTAGAGTATGCAAAATAGATCATTTGAGTTGTTCTTCCAATTTACCATATGTCATACTCAGGTCAGACATTACAAATCAATCATGGTATTCTATTCTGCAAAGCTTGAATGGGGTCAGGCATTACAAGTCAATCATGGTCCTCTCTTCTACAAAGCCTAAATGAGGTTTACACACCCGCAAGGAGCCACTAAATAATCAAACAGCATCCAAGAAGACTCTCTGAGTGAGAGCCAACTTACTTCAGTCCAGGAAGAATAGCGCCAGCCGCCCGTGTTACATTCCCCTGAGCATTTTTCACGGTTGCTTGGTTTGGGATGACTGCTGCAAAAACTGTCATCAACCTTCTCGGTCTTCCCATCCAGCCTGCTATATTTGGCACAGTAGATGTCTAATGTGCGGTAACCCAAACCACACTGGGCACTACATTCACTCCTGCTGGCAACATGCCACCTATGCATAAAAAATGGAGCAAAATCAACATTTCTGTTAAAACAAATATGCCTTATCTATAGTCAGCTAGTATTCATAGAAGAGTTGAGTTATTTTTCCTTTCTTAACTCGAACATCATGAAGCCCAAAGTCACAGTTACTAAAATCTAATTTTAAACCAATATATCCATGTATTTTTCGTGGCTGTCAATATACATGGAAGTCACAGAATGACAGCCAGAGATCTTATCTTTGTGATGAATTTACCCCAACACAGTCAATCTGAAATTCAAGCTACCAAAAGGAAAATAAATAAAAAACAAAACAAAACATTGAAATTCAACAGAGCAAATAAAGCAATTTTATATTTCAAAGGTTCATGCAATCTAGTACTTCATTTGGCTTTTCTCAACAGAAAACTGCTCTTGGAATCTCACCCTAAGATACCTCCTTTATGTGGGTCTATGCTAGAGGGTGTTCAATGAACATTCCATGAACTAATTAAAGAATGGATAATTTGGACTACAATTGTGAATTTCAAGTATATTATACCCTGTGTACACTATTATCTGTAAATAAAGCCTCTTAAATTCCTTGAAGACATGGACTATATTTTATACAATTCAATTATACCCTTTAAAATTATATTTGAATCTATAAATCTCTGTCACCTTTGTATCCATAGTACCTATAATGAGATTTTGAGGGGACACAGTGGGTATTCAGTATGTGCTGGCCAATTATCTAGTTCTTTTAATGCCCCAGGAATATGATCAGCAGTGCTTAAATTAAAAAAGAAAATAAATAATGTACTTAAACTAAATATTCTAAATAAATGACCTTAAAATGTATTTTGTTGATTACATTTAGAAATCCAAAAAGGATGGTTTCTTTATACTCTTCATTGGATTTTACTCTTGACTCTTCACTCTCTACTGCTCAGAAATTGAGTGGTTAGCTGGTTACCAATGTCCTGAGACTGCTTCCATGCATACCTGTTTAGGGTAGTACTCAGGGAGAAAAAAAAAAATAAAAAGAGTTCTGGCCACATGCTTGTCTTGGAATTTCTCATGAATACCCAAAAGTAGGTCAGAGTTGACCATCTAGCAAGTAAAGTGGACTATGGAGATTTTCCGATAGAGTGACACCGTATTTGGGGAATTTTGTTCTAAACTGGAACACGTTCAATGGGGAATTGTAAAATGATGCTTTATCTCATCCTGTCACAGTCTAGTGGGGCAAATGCTCACTTCCTTCAGGAAGTGTGGCAAAAATGTGGCCCAATTCAACAGAAAGCATCTGGAACTTTCATCTGCCCTTTGATTCTTGGCTACCTTCTCTTTGCCTTCGTCACCATTTCCTTGTGGAAAGGTTATTTCCCATCCTGGATAAAGCTGGAAGGTATCCTGCCTCCACAAGAAAACACGCCAGCAGCTTAGCATGGCAGAGTGGCTTGAGTGCCCCCAACAGTAACATCATCCCCAGAATCTGAGCAGAGAACCTAGAAGAGTCTATGGAAAGGGCATAGCACTGCCTTAGAAAAGTTCTCAGGATGCTACCCCTTGCTGGCCTGGCATGGTGGCTCACGCCTGTAATCCCAGCACTTTGGGAAGCTGAGGTGGGTGGATCACCTGAGGTTAGGAGTTGGAGACCTGCCTGGCCAACATGGCGAAACCTCGTCTCTACTAAAAATATAGAATCAGCCTAGTGTGGTGGTGTGTGCCTGTAATTCCAGATACTCGGGAGGCTGAGGCAGGAGAACTGCTTGAACCCAGGAACAGAGATTGTGGTGAGACGAGATTGGGCCATTGCATTCCAGCCTGGGTAATAAGAGCAAAACTGCATCTCAAAAAAAAAAAAAAAAAAAAATGCTACCCCCTGCTTTGTAGTCTCTCCCTGGATGGTGGTCTTCACTTCAGTGTTTTGTGTTCATTTGGTTCATTTCAAAGGACATAAAATACAATTGCATTTTACTACAATATTTCAGAAAAGGGTTTTAATAAGTAGAAACTGAGAGAAAAAGTGTAAGTCTATGTTTTTGTTGTAGGGCAGTTGTGGGATTAAATAATTTAAGAACTACTGAATTTAAAACGTTTTATATATTGCAGAACTTCTCAAGGCCTTCGAAACATTGATCAGCATTATTAATCTCCACATGGGAAAGGAGATTCTTGGTAAGGCTTCTCAGACATACTGGTTTGCCATGCGTCATCTTACGAAATGAGTGATCCACATGCATGCTTTTGGAAAAACTGTTTCAGAGTTTGACCGATCAGTAACAATCCTCTCTTCAGTCTTTCAGTTTTAACCACAGCTACTTGACAATAATTAGTATAAATCATGGTTTTATTGACCGTCACTTTGATAGAAGCAAGATAGAACACCTTATTTAGGCTTGGCTTGTGTCTTTGTATATTTCTCAGTGAACAATTTTATTTTCCCAGCAATCTATACAGGCCAGTAAGATATACATTTGAATGTTGACAAATAGGCATGATCTTTTAATTTTAGGCATGAGCATGCACCTGTCAAATGGGGCCTTGGAAACTAATCCTAAACTCCTGTTTTTTTTCCTTTGCATTTTAAAATTCCTAACCCTATGATCTTCACATCTACCAAAAGACCTGGCCACATCCCTTCCCTTTTCTTTAATCAGAGTTGCCATTATTATCATCAGAACCTGTGATCTGACCTGCTGTCCTTGTTTGGTCTGCGTAGAATATACATAAAAGTTAAGTGTTAAAAAATAGTGACTTTCTCCAAATGGGGAATTTAGAATTTAGAATAGCTTAGTATGCTAGCTTATCTAGCATACCTACTATATGAAATAAAAAGGCCTGAAGCCCTGATTTTACCTGGGGATTGTGACATCACTTTTAATAAAAATCAGAGGATGAACTATGGAATCAGAAAGGCCTGATGTGAGCATCACTCATTAACTAAGTGACCCTAATTGAGTCACTTGACTTCACTAAGCCTCAGTTTCCTCATCTGTGAAATGGAGGGAAACAGAATCCATTTCACTGGGCTATTTGGGGGACTGAGCGAGGCAAGGCATGTGTAGCATTTCACACATATGGTACATATTCAAGAAAAGTCGTTATTACTGTTATAATTTATTATTATTATCATTACCCTTGGTGTTTCACTCTCCAACCAAGTTTTAAGTATCATGTAACTCCACATAAACCAATGAGCAGATACCTATTCAAGATCTTTTGCATCATTTTACATAAAAACTCATGGCTTTGAGGCTACCTTTTAATGCATTAGCTTTGTAAGCACTGTTTAAATTTTATGTCTAAGGGCTTTCAATGCAGGAGAAACTCTAGAGAACATCACATAAGCCACCATCATCACAGATTAAATCGTGGCTCATTTTGGAATCTGCTCAAAGTGAAAAATAGTTATTCAAAATAACAGCTCAAACATTATCTCCACTCTCAAATTGGTGCTCCATGGGTAAACTTAAAAAGAGGGTTCTTAAAGAATTATTTACTTTTTTATGATCACATTCTATTATTCGAAATGCTTTGTATAAATGCATCATCTTTGCGATCATAGGAGCACACTTAGTGCTGCAGGCAGGAGTTCTGCTGTAACTGTACTTATTGTGGGAGACTCAGTCCCGTTCTGATTCAGCCAGTGGAGAAAAGACAGGTAAGAGGCTCCAAGCAAGGAAGAGAACAGGGATGGGGCAGAAAGCTCATGGGAATTCTTTCTTTTCACAAAGGAAGAGAAGCTACCATGAGTATCACTCATCGTCATAACTGAATTAAGAATAAAAACAGCTCTCTCCTAAGGTTTAAGCACAGGATCTAGGTGCAGACAGACCACATTTATATTTCCGTCACTCCACTAACTAGTTGTGTGAGCTTGGGGAATTTGCTTAAAGACTCTCAGCCTCTATATTCCTTATTTGTACAACAGTAATAATAATAATGTATATATCATAATATTGTTTGAAGAATTGGTAGGGTATTAATTATATTAACAGGTTAATGGATAATGGGATAATGTAAGAACTATCTTACTAGTAAATGAATATTAATAGGATAATATATAACTGTTAAAAAATAGTTCTTAGTAAATGGTTGACTCTATTACTATAATCATTTCAGAGTACTGGGGAATATACTGATAATTTGATATAAGGCTATTCTGAAAATATCATCATTCCCAATGTATTAAGGTTGTGCCTCAAGGCATCTATCCACCAATTCAAATTTTTTCTCAAACTTTAGTGATTAATTCAGTTGGGCAGTTAGCTAATTGTTTTTTCCTGAGGACTTGAACTTTAATTTAACTCAATTGACTGAAACAATGGGTTTATATGGACAGTATCTACAAGAATATTGCCTAGTATAAATGTCTTTTAATGTCTTCTTGTTGTTTTTTTTTTTTTAGAATGACTTTTGTCAATATATTTTGGCAAGCCAATTTCAATAGAGCAATGAGCTAGAAAGTCAGTGACACTGGGTAGAGGCTAGAAAGATCCTGGACTTTGAAGTCAGAGCCTTCAGTCAGGACTGGCAAAGATATGACACTCATACCATAACTGCCCCTCTCACTCCCATGGCAGACTTTACTAGTCAGTCTCATAACTCCTCTGTTTTCTCAGAGCCTCAAGAAGGCCTTATAATCTGCGCCAAAGCACTATAGGCAGCCAATATCCTTTGATAGGATTTGGCATTGTAATGTGAAGCCTTCAAAATGCTTACGTATTCACTTTTCTGCTTGTAAATGGTGAGACCTTAACACATTCCCATACACTTTCCACTGAATTTCCTTCCTAAAAGGAGGACAAAACAGCAATGCACCTTAACTGCATTTAACTGTCACGCAGACTATACAATGCAAGCCCCGACTACTTAATATTTCAATATGACACAGTCTACCTTGCAGGCAAGTGGAAAAGCTTCAGAATGCTCTACCAATATTTCCTGCCTCAGATTTTACACTTTTCTTAAATAAAGAATTGTTTGAATTCTCAGGCATCTGTATATACATTTTCTTGTTTCTTACATGACACTACATTAGTACACTGCAACTTTCGTGTGTGTAGGAGTTCTTCTATTGGTTGGTATACACTCTAGGTGGATATAGATCCTTATAGGGTACTCTGAGGGATGAGGTTCTCCCCTTTTCTTTTGACTTTCAAAACAAGATTTTACTTACAGTGTGATTCAATCATAACGCTAATACCTACGCAGCAAGCTGTGAGGATCAACTGAGAATGTTTTTTGGCAAGTGCCATATTCTATTAGCTATTTTTAATTCTTAGGTGAGCAAGAAATCTGCACATGTATGTCCTGGTTAATCAGTTCCAGAGGGATGGGGAATTGGTTAAAGCTTATTTCACTGAAGCACAAGAAAGAGGAACTAAAGACCAGCATCTCCTCCTTCCACTTCTCCTGATGGGAACTCCAGCAAGACTCTCACAGTTCAGTGGTAAAGACCTTGAGGAAACAATAGCCCACCTCAGGTCACAGTCTGTGCCACAGGGTTCAGTAATGGGTCCAGGCTGGGGCAGCCGATCACATCTTTGATCAGAAACAGTAAGCTGATCAGATTCCCTGGTGCAAACAGATTTTCGTTTCCGCTCCCCTAAGCAGAGAAGGAAAAAACATTATTCAGAAAAAGTAATCTATTCCATAAACTATTTAGACCCTAAATTGGCAAACATTTTCTCTAAAGAGCTAGATAGTAAATATCTTCAGGGCATGTGATCTCTGTTGCACTATTCAACCCTGAAGTTACAGGGCAAAAGCAGCCACTTATAGGCAATAAATAAACAAAATCGGCATGGCTACGTTCCAATAAAACTTTATTTATAAGAGTAGGTAGGCCGTGTGCAGTGGCTCACACCTGTAATCTCAACACTTCGGGAGAGTAAGTTGGGTGGATCATCTGAGGTGAAACCCCTTCTCTACTAAAAATAGAAAAACCAGCTGGGCGTGGTGGCATGTGCCTGTAATCTCAGCTACTCAGGAGACTGAAGCATGAGAATCCCTTGAACCCGGGAGGCGGAGGTTGCAGGGAGCTGAGATTGTGCCACTGCACTCCAGCCTGGGCGATAGAGCGAGACTATCTCAAAAAAAAAAAAAAAAAAGGAGAGAGAGAAAGAAGAAAGAAAGAAAAAGAGAAAAGAAAAAAAGAAAGAAAAAGAAAAAAAAAGTAGGCAGTGGGCCGGATTTGGCCTACTAACTATGGTTTGCTGACTCCTCATTTAGACAAAAGAAAACAAAATAAGTAACATATGATATGACTACTAAAACCAAGCCTCTGGAAAATCACAATGGCAGAAGTGATTTCTGCTTGGTTTTACAAATGTGTATAAAAATCTCTTAGGGTGAAGAAACCTAAAATTTCCTGAAGCCCTTAAAAAGTTCAACTTCCCAGCCAAAAATGACCAGACACATTCAAAGAAAGAGATTAGAGAATGTATGCAGATAGAAGGGTTCACAGTTTGCATACATTTGGCTGTTATTTAAAAAAAAAAAAAAAAAGATAAAAAAACTTCCCTCAAATCCCCAGAACTCAAATTCAAAGCAGATACCTTGGCAGGGTTTGCTGCATGCTTGCCATGGCCCATGACTGTTCCAGTAAAACTGCTGAGGTTTATCTTCAATTGGAATATTGAACGAATAGCGTACGTCAGGGTTGTATAACTTTCCCACTGACAAAACCTAGAATGTGTGGACAAAATAGGAAGGTTGTGTGTGGGCTGGGTGATGCCGAACAGAAGAAAAGGGTGGTGGGCTCACGGTCAGGTTTTTACCTGAAGCAAAAGTTCTTGCTCAATGCGATCTGTTGCATTAATTCTTTCTACGACAGTCTCGGATCCGCTGTACTCTACCACAGCATTCCCAATGCGGATTTCCCTTTTGGCCATTGTGACAACGAAGTTTCCATTTAGCAAGAATTCACCTTTACTGCTTGATAAAGCTGTAGGTGAGGAAAGACAATAATACACTGATCTTCTGTCAATGACTAGGTGTTTGAACTATGAAGTAACATCTGGATAGGTAGAGAGTCGCTGTGCACAGAATGGGGACTTTCGAGCCAGACAGGCATGGCTTCAAATCCCAGGCTTGCCACTTGCCAGCTGTGTGGCCTTGGGAATCATTTTCCATCCATCTCCATTTCTTTGTCTCTAAAGTGGAGATAAAAGCACCTACCTGCTTGTGGTACCTGTGAAAAACAAAATGTAACCTAGGTGTCCTAATAAACCTGGAACTTGTTATACACGTCCCACAGTTACAGAATTATAAATGGAAGCAAAAGTGTTGATATGATTTAAAAATATGTATTAGTGAATTGAAATCTTATAAAATTGGTTCCTACACAAATCTGAATATACTAAAATTAGTCAAGCCAATTGAATCTTTGTTAAGTCTTCTTTGATGGATGTTGGAATCTGAAAATCCATGGTTAATAATGATGCTCAAAGGTCTCCTTTTCAGTGTGGCTTACTGTGGTAGCCAGCCTCAAATACAACCCCAATGATCCTTGTTGCATGGTATTCACACTGTGTGTCATTCCCTCCCACATTCAATAGGAACGACTGCAATCACTAGGATAATGCAGAAGCAACAGAGCATGACTTCTGAGGCAAGGCCAAAGGGACTGTGGCTCTGTCTTGCTCTTCCTTAGACCTCTGGTTCTGGAAGAAGCCAGCTGCCATATTGTGAGGATACTAAAGAAGTCCACAGAGACGCCTGTAAGCAGCAAGGAAGTACTGATTCCTTCTGCCAACAGCCTCTGAGTGAGTCATCTTGGAAGTGGATTCTCAAGCCCTAGTTGGGTCTTCAGATAATACCGCATTCCTAACTGCCATCTTGACTGCAACCTCATGAGAGACTTCAAACCAGAAACACCCAGATATGCTGTTCCCTAATTCCTTACACGAGACACTGAGAGACAGTATCTATTTGTTGTTCTAAGCCACTATGTCCTGAGATAATTTGTCACACAGTAAAAGATTAATACAACTACACAGACCATTATTTCTAAACCTGCAACTGCTTCCCATTGTCAGCACAGATTACATACTTCCTATCCCCTTTCTCACCTTGATTTTTCTCCATGGCACTTTGTTTATACTCTCTTCCCAAACAAGAAGGTAAGACCCATGATGACAAAAATATTGGGATTATTTTATTCACTACTATATCGCAGCTTCTGAAAGAGCACATGGCAGGTGCTCAGTAAATAAGTTTCTTTGGGGAAGAGTGAATAAATCTACTCCAGATCTCGCAAAAGATGGAAAAAAAATCAGTGATGCTGAAAAAGTGATATTGGAAAACTGCTTGAATTGAATGTCAAAATGTTGGCCAAATGAGAACCTGACAGAGTTCAAAATACTCAAACTTACAGAAGCAGAGAATAGAGTGGTAAATGCTCAGGAGCAAGAGCAGGGGGAACGGGGACATGTTGGTCAAAGATACAAAGGTTTAGTTATGCCAGATGAATACATTCTGGAGATCTAGTATACAGCAGGGTGACTATAGTTAACCAACCATACATACTTGAAATCTGCTTACACGGCAGATCATAAGTGTTGAAAGAAACAAAGGGAGTGGGAGAGAGAAAGAAAGAGAGAGAAAGAAAGAAAAGGAGAGAGGGAAGAGGAAAGGAAGAAAAAAGAAACAAAAGGAAATGGTAACTATGTAGATGACAGATACGTTACTTAGATTGGCTTTGGTGATTATTTCACAATGTATAGGAGTATAAAATCATTAAGTTGAACACCTTAAATATATGCAATTTTTCTTTGTCAAGCATCCCTCACTGAAGCTGAAAAACGAAACAAGAGAGAACATTGACAAGGAAGATGAGACAACAGCTGCTTAAGAAGAAATTATTTATTAAAAGTTCGAGAGAGATTACTAGGAAAGTTAATAAGTCTCTAGAGAACTTTTCTAAAATTGACTCCCTTTCATATTTTACTGTTAAATTTAGACTTTCAGTCAAGAATATACTACTGTGCTATTATGTGATTTGATATGAAAAAGTATGCAAAAATATTTGTCAATTGCTGTATTCTTTCCAAAACCTTGGCATGATTGAAATGAAGATGTAATTTTGTTGATGGTCAAATAAAAGTAAATTTATTTTCATAATTTTGGATTAATTTCTAAGAGAAAAATCTCAATCATATCTTTTCCTTCTAGTATTTAATACAAAATTTTGCTTTTTTCTGCCCTGGTACCACTGCTCCTTGAATAATAAGTCCTCCTGAGTATTGGGCTTGACATGAACCAGGTATTTAATAAATAAGAGCTATCACAAATTTGGGCTCTGAACAAATACCAGAGAAAGGTCCTCTTACCTTGTGTGATTTGTGCATGAGTAGCAACTTTTAGCAGTGAGGATGCCCTTGAAAGGTACAGGCTATGTATTTAGGTGAATAAAAGGAACAAGGAAATTTAACTCATGGATGGCAAATAATTTTCCTACCCTGTGCCAGTGTCAATCAATTAGTACCAGCTGCCCAACAAACCATGCTGAACATGATTCACTAGCAGCATCATGTCTTAGCACCATATTGATGATATCTGTCTTGTTTGTGGAATGAGGAGTTACGAAGATGTCTTAGGTATTAGCCAGAACTTAACTCATCTTTCATTGATGTATGTCATCTCATCAATGTAGGTGACACATTATCTTTCACCACTCAGGAGAGAAGCAATGTGTCCATAAAGAGGTTCCAAGGATTTGGGTTAAGTAGACGTTATACCTTTATGCGGAGATTAAAGAGGGCTGAGATGAAGCCCTGAATATTTGCGGTTCACCAGCAGTAGGATCTTTATTTTCTTAGACATGGGAACCTCACATAGTTCATGCAACTGGACACTTTACTGATGCAGGGCTACTGGTTCCAGGATTAGGAATTAACTGCATCGAATTATATTCCTAATCCAGCACTTCATTTACCAGAATTCTCACCCATGTAAACAAATTTAGCCCCAAGAGAAGAATAAGGTGCCTTCATTTGAAATGACTGGGAAGAATGTGGTGACACAGGGAAAAGTCAAGATTAGCTTTTAAAAGGATAAAATATCCTCCAACTTCTCAGCTCAAAATCCTTTGATAATCACCACTACCTACAGAAGACAGTTAAACCTCCTTAGCATAACCTCCCTGTAACTTTACAAACCTTACCCACCTATCTTTCCAGTCTCGCCATTCACTCCCACCGATAAACCTAAATTTCAAGTCCTGTATATTTCCAGGTAAGCCATATATCATTCTACATGGAGGCAGTAAAGAGGTTAAATGTGCAGCGTCTGAAGTCAGGCCAATAGGGATTCCAGTTTTTCCCGTTTTCTATTTGTATCACCTTAAATAAATTACTACACCTCTCTAAGCCTCAGTTTCTTCCTCTGTATAATGAGTTATAGGATTTTTATACGTATTGAATAAGAATCCAGATAAGCTTTAGTTCTTGGAAGATCAAAATACCGTTGTATGTACTGTCTCCTTATCACACCTCTCTAAGGTAGTGTCTATTATAGGTGCCTAATTTATGGTTGAGAAAAGTATGACTTAGAAATAGTTAATCTCCCAAGGCCCTGTGGCTCCTAATCATGGAAATCTGTCTCCAGCGCCTATAAACTGCTAAATTTTTCCAAGAAGGGCGCTAACAAATGTTTGTTAAATGACTAAATGAGTTCATGCATTCGTTCTCTTGTATACAAATAGAAACTAAGTATGTTTGTGTTGTAGATTTTCTTTCATGTTCATTTTGTTAGACTGCATGAGCCCTTGAGCAAAGCAGCCATCTAAAAATCTACTTTCTCAAATAATAGACATTGGAGACTACCAAAGGTGGGAGGGTAAAAGAGGGATAATGGTTGAAAAATTATCTACTGGGTACAATGTTTATTATTTGTGTGATGGATACACGAAAAGCCCAGACTTCACCACTACCCAATATATGCCTGTAAGAAACCTGTACTCCTACCCTTCAAATATATAAAACAATAAAATAAAAATAAAAATTTACTTTTACAGGCCCAAGAAAGATCCCAACCCATAGTAGGTGCTCAAGCGACGATGCTGAAAGAATAAGTGATTGATGGAATCTGACACTCATGACAAGGAGGATAGAGTGCTTCCAGCCAAATGACTCTTTCTCAGCCAGTGTAAACCTCTGACAACCTCATCTTGCCTGCAGCTCCTGCAGTGTGAGACCCCCCAGCCATGCAAGAGGCAGGAGTTTCAACGGGTCACTGATTGAAGCCGGTTGTTTCCGAGGCACCTCGGGCATTCTGAGGCTGCTCCCTAATGCGGGTCACTCACATGGTGATAGTGTGATATGCTGTCAACAAAATCATCCAATTCTTTCAGATGAAGTTGCATGCTAGCTACCCAGCTGATGTCTTGCTAAAAAGGGGGAAATAAAATGTCACATGCAGGTTCTGTAAATCAAGTGATAATCCAGTGTGGTCATATGCAAAGAGTGATGGTCTACTTTGGGTTAATTTGGGGGGTCTTTTCCAATGTCTCCAAGCTTTCCTTTCATGCTTTGCTGACTCAGGGTATTTCACTCTTCAGTGCATATTCGTTATTCCAGTAGATGCGAGGAGGGAGAAAAAAAAGAGCACAAATGATATAAGATTCCTCTTAAGATCTGCCCTGATAAGCGGTTTGGCCCCAGACATCCTTAAAATCATCAGATGAAAAATAAAATCCTATTTTATCTTGCACAGCATCAATTCCTGTCTTCTCATTGCCACAATTAATCAAGAGCTAAGTGTGCTGGAGACAAATAAGTATCATAGAAATGGCTACTTTTTCTTCTAAAGAGATATGAACATGGTGGCCCTGGGTACAACTTGGCTTTAGCTCAACAGGAGGAAGGGGTCCATGTGAAAGGATGACCTTTGACAGGGAGGCTTTCTGCTTTGGTACTTTGTGAAACAAATAGTTTCCTGAAAACAAGAACCTAATGCCCAAGCTCCCACTAATGCGATTAGGGAAGCTAATTTCCTGGGTTGGTTTCCCTCCCATTGCACCCATCAGAGCTGGGTTGCTACAAAAGGCCCTCTCTCCTGGAAATCGCTCCCTCCCTCCCAGGATACACAGAAAAGTATGACTTGGCTGACATTGAAAAAAATATAAGGGATAAAGATGAAGATTGCTAAGCAATGGAACAGCTGTGACTGGACTCAACACAAGACTCAGTGCAGGTTGTAAAACCTTCTCAGTGCATTTGCTCCATCTTCCCTCAAGCCAAGAGTAAACATTTACACATGCCAGACTTGATGACAACATCAAATTCTTCCTAACTTGTTGAGTAACCACCGTGAGGTTCAAAGGCTTTGAGGTCTCGACTTTCACACTCAGTGGACTGTAACTTGCAGTGTAGGCTTGCACACTTTTCATTTGCTTCTAGAGAGATTTCTTATGCCAACAGGTGACTTTCCCATTCTATTCCATTAAAGAGCCATAACTGACTCAGACTGCCTGTCCCAGATGACAAATCTTCTTTAATTTTGTTTGCATTCTTTACAAGGAGATTAAGAAACCTCCAGAGAATAATAAAAGGTTATCATGAGGTCCTCCCTGAATTCAGGCGCTTGATGTGCACTGATTAAGTTGAACTGAATTGAGGCCACTACTTGGAGGGAGATTATTTTTCCAAGAAAGGGAAGAAGAGAAGAGAAGAATGGAGCAACTCAACATGGCCTTCAGGTCTCAGGAAATTAATTTATAAAGCAGGCTGCATGCAATGCTGTTTGATGTAATAAGGAAGTAGTAAGGACACAGCAGCCACATGCTTAAATTTATAACCAAATGTATGAAGAAAAATGCTTGCCCCATTCTGCAGCTGTGCAAGGAGAAATGAGGATTTCCCCCTGCCAAATATTTTGAGAACAGTTCCCCGAGAACTTTATTAATTGCTTTTTAAAGTTGCCACTCATTTGGATATTTAGGGTAGTGAAAAGCTGATGTAGTCATTGAGTAATTAATTCCAAGTAAGGCTTTACAGCCCTTGAAAGAAGAGATGAATGTACATTTCCAAGGTAACCCCATTCTCCATTAAGCACACAGTAGGTATTCAGTAAAAACAGCATGGACAATAGCTGTTCAACAATTTGGCAATCATTTGCTTTGTGTGTATCATGTGTGGGCTTCATACCAGCAGCTGAAGATGTAAAGACCCTGCCCTACTTTAAAACACTAGTGGTCATATGTTATGTATCTCATCTTGTCATCTCAGTTGATGACAACTCCACCCATCCCATTGCTTAGGTTTTGACCTTGGAGCTTTGAGATTCCTTTGTACCTTTAACTCCTTTCTTTCTCTCACACACTACATTCAATCCATCAACAAATCATAATAGTCCCAACTTCAAAAGATACCCAGAATCTAACCACATACTGTCACTTTCACTGCTCCCATTGGGGCCAAGCCACCAGCAACTCTTTCTTGGATTACTGCAATGATTTCCTAATCAATGTCATTGCTTCTGTCCTGTACATACTTCCTCTATCATCTCTTCTCAATGTACCAGCCAAAGTGCTCCTTTGAAAACATAAATGCAATAAGACATCATTCCTCAGCTCAAAACCTCCAGTGGCCATGTCTCTCAGAGTCCAAGCCAAAGTTCTTATAATGGGTATATGGTCCTGTATGATCTAGTCCTGTTTAATCTTACCTAGGAGTGTCTTCTGTGCTCCCTCAGCAGCAGCCACACCACCACCCTCTGTTTTTCCCTACTTCAAGGATTTTGCAATGGCTATTCCCTTTGCCTGGAATGCTCTTCCCCTAAATAGCCTGTTATCTTGCTCTATGATTCAAACATTTCAGCTCAACTGTCCATATCTCACCCTTGGTATCCCAATTGCCCTTAGGCTGCTCTGATTTCTAGCAGCACTTATCAGCTAAAGCAGTATGGAGTTTGCTTATCCATCAGGTTATTGTTTATTGCCTTTTGTTTATTGTCCCACTAAAAAGTAATATCCAAGAAGACACAATACTTTTTTTGATCTGTTTTGTTCATTGTGCCTAGAACAGTGCCTGGCACATATTAAATAAGTGAGTGAGTGAATGAATGAATGAATAGTGATAGCAGCAAATGCCTTAATGGAGTCAGGTATAAATATCGTACTTGATTAGCATGCTTAGCTAAAGGCTCATTGTCTATCTATCCAGCTTCATGTAGACATTTCAAAATAGAGATATAGGCTTTAATTTAGTTTAACAAATACTCATTTACTGGTTCAATATGTCCAAATGCTTAGATTAAGGGCCTCTACACAGGATGAATTCAGATAGATAAATAAAGTTCCTGCCTGGATATTACAAGCAAGTAAGTACATTCATTTCTTTTAAAGATTGACTGCTCAGCAAGACTGCTCTAATGTATTCTAGATCTGAGTGTAAGGCATGCTGCTCTTCACAGCTGGGAAGAGTTTTGTGTAAGGTGACCAGTTAAATCGCTTTAGTCATGACTCTACTCTCCAAGTCCTCTTTCTTTTAAATGGCAGTTAGGCAAATTTCACAATCACTTATAGCAATTTACAGAAAAATAAATCAAAGTTAGACTGGGCCAGGCATGGTGACTCATGTCTGTAATCTCAGCATTTTGGGAGGCCAAGGCAGGAAGATTGCTTAAGGCCAGGAGTCCAAGCCCAGCCTGGGTAACATAGTGAGACATCATCTCTATAAATAAGAAATAAAAATAAAAAACAATCAGCTGTGCATAGTGGTGAGTGCATATAGTGCCAGCTACTCAGGCTGAGGTGGGAGGATCTCTTGAGCCTAGGTGGTTGAAGCTGCAGTGAGCTGTGATCACACCACTGCACTCCAGCCTGGGTGACAGGGTGAGATCCTGGCTCAAAAATACAGGGAAGGGAACAACACACAATGGGGCTTGTGGGATGCAGGATGTGCGGGGAAGGGAGAACATCAAGAAAAATGGCTAATGCCTGTGGGCTTAATATCTAGATGATGGGTTGACAGGTACAGCAAATCACGATGGCACATGTTTACCTATGTAACAAACCTGCACATCTTGCACATGTACCCCAGAACTTAAAATTAATAAATAAATACATAATAAGATGGGACTAGGCTGAGAAAACTGTTGAAAATCAACACAGGGTCATTAGTATGTTGTGGTTTAAATATAGGGAATAGATAAGAATTAATAATGCACCTAGGTTCAGTGAGAGAAGGATAAAAAAAATCTGCATAGTATTGTCATTCTAGTAATAACTTGAGAAAAATACGTGTCACCATAGAACCTTTTGCAATGAGCAGGCATAATGAAATACTGAATAAGTCTACCAGTGGTCTGCTACTGGTTAGAGCTGATAACATAAAAATTAAGTCAAGTAATGCCTCTAATAAAACATTCGCAAGTCAGTTCCCCACAGGACAGCTTTTTAAGAAGACTCGATGAGAGCAATGATTTTATGCTAAACATAGAGGATAAGTACTTTCAAATTTTGACTTGGGGCCTTTCTAGTTTTTAAGATCCAGTGTAAATCTCTTGATATCAAATAGTGCAGCTACATTACTTCAATCAATACTCTGAGGGCATATGTATGAGGGAGAAATACAATGATGAATTTTGAGATCTACTTATTTTATGAAAATCCATGACATCTGAAAGCTCTCCCTCTGTATGTGGGGCAAGAAGGAAGTAGTAACTGACCACTGCTTCACAGAATCAAGACTTGCAAGCGGTGGGGTATCCCATCTCACCTAAGTAGTTGTCATCGTCTTTTTCCCCTGAGAAACTGTGCTGCCGCACATCAATATTGGTAGCACCAGCTGGAATTCGGACCACAGTATTGTAACCTGAAAAGAATTTAGCAGAAATTCAGTACTCCACCGAATGGTTTACTTTTTCCAAGCATGGAATAAAAAGTGGACAACAAAGGAATAGAATATAATTCTCATATAATTCTATTAGGTACCTTCTAGTTGATGGATAATCCACCATAACAAGACTGATTTTTATGCTTGACATTAATATTTTTACATATTACATGTGGTTAACAATTTTCAAACTTTGACCATATTCCTTCTCATGGTTCTTAGGAGCAGATTCTTACCATAATGTACTGTATTAAATGTTCCTGCCACTGTCTTGCATGAAGAATTATCACCACCACAAACCCCACATTTATCTCTCCGGGCTTTTGAGTTTAAAACATGATCGCATCCAGCTTGCTTTTAAAAAGAAAAGATTTGAAATAAATGTAAGTATTGTAGAAATTATAAAATGGCAAATAATGTGTTTCTTTTAATCGTGTGCACTGAAAATGACAAGAAAGTCAAGTCCCTTTAAATTTGCAAAGGTTGAGAACTGAAATTGATTACTGCCTTGCTATTTAAAATATGGTCCTTGGACCAGCAGCCATGGGTATCTTTGATGCGATCAAGAATGTAGAATTTCAGGACCCACCCAGATCTACTGGATTAGAGTTGGCATTTTAATAGGATTCCCCAGGTGCTTCCTCTACAGATAAATGTGTGAAAAGCATTAATCTGTAAGTAAGCACAGTAGTTTTTTTAAAAATTGCTTAGGAATGAAAAAAAAAAAAGGGCATAAGTGAGGACTGTATCTAATTAAAGAGCTCATCCCCCATCTTAAGGGAGCAGCTGCTGTCCACTCTAGACTATTGCTGCCATGGGAAAATGGGAGCCCTGTGTTGACATTTTTTCCCAATTTTCCAAGAGAAGCTGGAAAATATAATTTTTTTATACAAAATCCCGTATGTTTAAATATTGGCTACAAATGACAGCCAAAGTATGACATGGGCCTCCAGTGTGAGGCCTGAAGCTCCATCAAGTGGCCTCCTGAATTTCCCCCCATATTAACACAATGCAGCCGTGCACACTGAACTCTTGAAATATACACTGACAATGATGAGAACACCGGAGAACAGAGTCCACATTCTTGTCCATTTTGTTTATTTGTGTGAACTAATCTTTGAGGAAAAACTCAACATGATGCTGTGAAATGGACAGACAAAGAAATCTGCAGTATAAGCCGTTAGTCAGGAAGAGGGTGATGCCGCTGGGAGCTTTTTCAATCAAATCCTTCCAACCAGGAACTCCAATATGCCTTTGGACCACAGGCAAAAAAAAAAAAAAAAAAAAAAAAAAAGGCATTATCTCAGAGCCCCACCGGGTTAGGAATAATTTTTGACTAACGAGAACAGTGAAATGGTATCTGGCCCCGAGAAATCACTGCTCTGATGCTTTGCTGTTTGCCAGAAGTTTCTCAATTCCCCTTTAAAGAATAATTAATTAATAGGGATGTCTCAGGTAGAAATGATCATGGTTAAAAATGCAAAAAGGAACTATTTCTTCTTCCTAACGTATTTCTGGAACTCAGCTATTCAATCCAGAAAATTTGCTGTCAGGAAGCATTTGCTTAAGCATTGAGGTTATAGCAAAGGAGTATGTGTGTAAATTGTTACAATAAATTCTTAAGGAGAGGTTTTGTGCAAGACGCCCAAAGAGACTGAAAATGTCAAAGAAAATCCAGGGCAATGGTTCCCAAATTTTGGCACAACATGCATCAGAAAAAAAGTGATATTGATGCTGTTGCTGATCCTGGGGCCACACTTTGAGAACCACTGCCCTGGCAACAGTGCACGATATTAGCAGTTGGTATTCTATCTAGGAAGCCACAAACCACAGCTTGGCAGTGAGAAAACACAGTGAAGAAAACACCATCTGGGACTCACCCGGCAAAGGCCCTGGACACAGATATCATTTGTGTCCTGGCCACAAGGAGTCCCGTCTATCACTCTGTCTCGGAGCTGATAGTAGGCTGTGTTCCCTGCCACTCTGCAGAATAATTTGCACCGGTCCTTCATCAGAACTAGAGAGAAAAACAAGACAACTTAACTTCAGTGCCTGGTCTTGGTGCTGGTCTGCCAACAGCGGAGACATACACCAGACATACTTACTTCCACTGTACTTAGGGACCCAGCGCACATTGGGAAGCAGACCATTGATGTTAAAATGCTTCCCGTCAAAGTGAGCACACTGTTCATCTCGGAAGTCTCGTTTCTGCTTGAGACATGGCTCTGTGTTGCAGGACTTAAATTTCATTCTACGTCCTACACAGTATTTTCCACCATTTTTTGGCCTGAAGAAAATGGAAGAGCATACACCCTGTATTATCATGTATTCCTCCAAACATCAATCCCTCATTTGTGACTTCCTGTCTCCTAGAGAAGTAAATCTATGGTGGCAAATGACAGAGGAATGGGCAAGAGCTTTGAATCCTGGTTTTGCATCCTACCTTCAGTGCCATGATGTGTATAACCTTGGGTAAGTCACTCGACCCCCACAAGCCTCCTTTATATTTGCAAAATGGGATGTAGCTATCTTGTAGGCTGTTGTAAGGATAAATGTTAGAATATATAGCTTAAAGTCTGAGATACAAAGCCTGAATCTATGAGGCCGATTTTTGTTCCTTTTCTTCTCAACATTCACAGTGCTTCAGTGTTGAAAACATAGAAGGTGAAAGGTACCCATGATAGTTTGGAATACTGCCTATCTTCCTTTTGTACCTTGATATATTCACATGAGACCATCATAACCTTGTTCCCTCATACCTCCATTCATTCTGTCCCTGTACACCCTCTCCTGACAAGCACTGCTTTTGTTTGCTTTGTTTGTCAAATAAAATGAAATAAAGGGAATGTGTTCATATTTTAACTTTAGAGGAGAAGCAGGAAAGAGCATACTGGTTTCATTAGTCTTTGTGGACGAACGTATGGCATATGCCTTGAAAAGCATTACAGTGCAAATGTAATCTCGGCATGCAACTCCGTGCATGTATATTCCAGATGTGATCCAGAGAGTAAATTATACAACACATCTACCAGCAGTCAGCAGCATACCAAATTCTTCTTGGAAATGGGAAGATCACAGAATCATAGGAAGCTGGGGTTCACCAACCCAGGACTGAAATAGCTTGGGTTTCACAACTGTCCTAGGACACCCCTGAAACTGAAAGGATGTTTTTCACCTTTTTTTCTTCAGAATGAATCTTTCAGAGTAATCCAGACTGTATGGGTTTTTGGTTGGTTTGTGTCAGACAGGAGTTTTGGGGAATGAGAAATATAACCCTACTCATGAAATATAGAATGAGAGGCAGAAGGAGCCCCGGAGTTGGATTGCGGTTCCAATCTGGTCCTATCCTCACTGTGTGGCCCTAGACTTAGTTCTCAATCTTCCAGAGCTTCAATTTTCCCCTTCTCTAAAATGAGTGCACATGGTAGATGCCAGAAAATGTTAGGTACTATGATACTACATGTCAGCACTGCCCAATCTAATCTGATTCGGTTCTGCAGCTGGCTTGAGCACCCACTCAAATCACTGAGGCAGGACTCAGTGCTCCTGCAGGGTACCCAAGTCCCATAACGGCCCACCTAGGGAAGCTTGTCCTGATACTGTTACAAATTTACTCGTCTGATCAAATATTTGCAGCATAAAGTAAGAGCGTGGGCTTTGTAGTTACAAGCTAGGGGTGACTTTGTGTAAGCTATCTTCAAATGTAAAACAGAGATGATGCTGTCTACTTAAAAGGCTTGTTGTGACTCTGAGGAACTTAGTAAGAAGTCTGATCAACATTCACCATTATTTATCATAAGGACGACTGCATCTAGAGATGTAAAATGGCCCATAACACCATCATGTCTACATCTGTCTGTTTCTGCATTAAGCACAATTAACTCCACATACTGTATATCTGCACTATCCATTCAACCTGGCAAAGCTCCTTCACATCTTGTCGAAGGTTGGGAAGATCAGGTGCTTTTATACCAAGTGACAGAATGTTTAGAGAAGTACTTTGCCCAAAGGTCACACAGCTAATAAAAGAGCAGAGTCAGGACTGGAATCCAAGTCTCCCAGCTTGCTCTGTGAGCATCTGCTACATTATCCATGTGCTGTGGTTCAGTCTTTCTTTTCTTTTCTTTTTAGGTGCCATTTAGAGATGCAGACCGGGTTTCCTGGATCCAAGCCCTCTTCTCAGTACTGAGGCCCCCCAGTCTCATGCATAAAATATCACAGATTATCCATGAATAATAGATCAGGACTGTATACCTGCTCAGGTGAAACTCGTTTTAAATGTGCTGCAAGGAAGACCCCATTCAATTTTTTCCTCCAGTTGAAATTATCTTTATGGAATCTTTTTAGATGTTCCAGCTGACTATGGTGGATCAATCATTTATTTATTGCCTGAAAGTAACTCATATTTCTTTCCCTTTGAACACAAAATTTGTAAAATTGATTTTTTTTTGGTTCTCTTGTATAACAAGTCTTAGCTGATTCTTGAAGTTTATCAAATGCAGTAGTTCTTTGGACTGCAAACAGTTATTACTTATAGGTGGCTTCTCTTCAGATGGTAACAGTTTCCACCTTTGCTTGCTTTGATCACTATAACATGACAAATAATATTGTGGGATTTATTTTTATAAAAAACATTTTTTATAAACACACAAAAAATACTATAGATGAGAGGCAATATTGCTGATGGTTAGAAACAAGGACTCTGGAAACAGAGGGTTTGAATCTCAGCCATGCCTCTTAAGGATGCAATCTTAGAGGAGTTGCTTCATCTTGCCAAGCCTCTGTTTGCTTATCTGTAAAAGGGAGATGATACTAACATCTACTTCATAGAGCTGTAGTGAGGCTTAACTAGGTTAATGCATTCAAAGCACTTGAACAAAGTGTGGCTCACAGTAAGTACTTAATAAAAGTTTAGCTGTTACAAGATTTGGCAAGCGACCATCCTGTGGGCCAAATCCAGCCCGCCACTTAGTTTTGCATGCTTGTAAGCTAAGGAAAAGTTTTACATTTTAAAGTAATTTAATTTTTTTGAAAAAAAGAAAAGAAGATTTTGGGATACATGTGAACTACGGGAAATTCAAATTTCAGTGTCCATAAATAAAGTTTTATTGGAAAATAGCCACACCCACATTGTCTATGTATGTTTCTCCCTGCTTAAGTAACGTTAAGTAATTGTGATGGAGACCACATCAATCACAAAGCCTAAAATATTTATTATCAGGCACTGATGGCAAAAGTTTGCTGATCCCTGGACTATTCTTGCGTCACTGTGCTACGTTCCAAATTCTGTCACTGACTTTGCTAAGAGGGGAGGCCAACACAGCTCCCTCTGCTCAGAAGATCAGGACCTGGCCTCTCTTCCAGGCTATCTCCCTTGAGACAAGCCTCTTTCTATATCAAAATTTGGTCTAGGACTTGATTTGATTTTATGTAAAGGCAGGTTACAATTTCTTCCTTAATTACTAATATGACTTTAACAAATGTAAATTGCCCTTCTGAATTATATAGTGTTTCCTCTATCCTAGACAATGTGATTGTTGCCTGATTTACATGGACAATGTAATAGAGAAAGCTTTAGTCAATCTAACTCATCTTTCAGCATGAAAAAAAATCATTTTATAATTTAATTATTTAGTTGAATAGGAGTATTTTTTTCTAGGTAGACAAATATTGAAAATAATAGGAAATGCAGCTTTAAAAAAACAGTAACCACATTTCCCAACTATTAAGATCCTTTTAAAATATTAGAAGAGTTTAAGGAAACTGCTAGATTAATTACTATTTTGCAAAGCCAAACTGGATCTCTCTTTCAAGCCCATATTACACAGCCATGCCTGCTAATACACGGAAAGGAAATTCAAGATGATGCATGACAAAAGTTATAGAAGACATTTTTGCAGAGGTTATCACAGGTATAGTCTATCCTCAAGGAAAGCTAAACTTTGGTCTACAAATGGGTTTGAACAGAAATCTTAACTTCTACGCTTATGTACAGTGAATTAGGGTAGGCAGATTTAGGGTTGGCACAAGACATTTCTAAAGATACAACAGACAGCCCCAGAAGGTAGTGTGATTCCGGTGCTTAGAGGTTTTTAAGAAGGGGCCTGATAGCCAATTATGGAGAATGCAGAAAGTCTATTCAAGGATTAGATGAGATGGGGCGGGAGCTGGGCTGGCCCATCTTTAATGATCCTTCCAAATGGGGCAGTGTATGAAACTGGATTCTTTTATTTATTCATTAGTTAATGGCTCTTCCACAGTAACCAATTCTCAACATTTCGAAACAAATTCATCTACACGAAGTACCTCAAAAAAAAGCATTGGTGTAATTCCCTACAGTTAAATGAGAAATTCTTTCCTTTTTTTTTTTTTTTTTGGCATGAAATAGACATATGTTTTGAATATGTTTTTAAAGTAACATTTCATAAGAGGTTGCTATGGAGAAAGCCTAATGGGGAAATATCTAGTTCACAATCTTTTTTTCCCCTCACATCTATGCGTTTATTATTTTTAAATTTTAATCTGTCTCCTAATTTAAAAGCAAAATACCAGCATTAGTAAAAGAAAATGCTGTGCCTTTTCTAAGGAACTGATATGATGTTTGTTTTTGATGGACTGTAACGATTCTATGTACCATTTTGTTTTAGCCACCAAGAAGCCCAGAGCCAAATTTTGGGCACAAAACAACTATAGGGCCCAAAAGCCTGAAAATACATCTTCTAGTTCCAAAGCTCAGGCTGTTTTTTGGTACTCTTATGTTTTGGTGGTTCTGATTTTAAATTTTACTCGGTTACACACTGCTTTTAGGCCAGGTGACCATATAATTAATTGCCCAACCAAGAACATTCTGAGACTGAAAATGGAAGCTCTTAATAACTTCTCCAGGGCAACAGATAGAAAGTGGGACTGTCCTTGCAAACCAGAACTATGCTCATCTTATCTGCAGAGCTTGGATAAAAATTGAGATTAAAAAAATAAAGCACTTCAAGACAAAATATGAGGGCCCCACCTGTAGCACCATATATAGCAGTTGAGACCAAAAAAATCTTGTGACCAAAATTCAAAAGCATATGGTCTCTACAGCTTGCACATGGACTAGAGCATAATCTCATATACGTAACAAGGTTACTTCTCTTTTTTGAGTTTTATGCTTTTGGGGGAAAAATAACTCCTAAGAATATACTATAAAGTCTCTGGATGCTAAATAAATACATTCTTGAATCAGATGAATATTGTGAAAAAGAAAAAAAAAATCCAGTGTCCTTAATAGAGACATACCTTGTACCTTGGATTCTAAAAACAGCTCTCCATTATATTGTAAGGGCTCGTTGAACTGACAAAAGGCATATTCCCGGTGAGGGGGGCAGCTGCTCCCCTCAAACTCCTTGAGAAACAAGACAGCAACCACTTCTACGTTCTACATAATGAACCATCTGCTCTGTGAATTTCTCTGAACAAGCTTTTAAACTGAGATTTGGATCTGATTTTCCCTTTTCTATGCTCCTTTCTCTTTTCAAATTGACTCCCCCAGAGCCATTGTAACCTCCGTATTCAGAGGCAGTCTCCTTCCTCAATTAACAGGGACATCCTAAAGTGCAAATAGCTTGGAGGAGTTTTAATGAAATGATGTCAGTGCTGACACCCAACTAGGTGGATTGTTTTTCTTAAAAAAAAAAAAAAAAAAAAAAAAAACCTCCCATAGCAAACAGCAGGGACAAGGACCTCTAATTGAGGTCTTTAATGATCGGTTCTTAACTTCTGAATGTGAGGATCTTTGTTGCACTTTGAAGCTCAAGATCCTTTTCTGCTGAAATCTTTACACATGGCGATTTTCTTTGTGTAGCCCATTCCAATTATGGAGTGATTTATCTCCACTTTTCACATTACTTCTAGAATTGCTCTAAGATTTAAATAAGTAATATTTTTTAAAAAGGCCAAATGCTGCTTTTGAATGGTATATTCTTGAATCAAAGATGTTTAAAGTGCTTATAAAGTGGTCACTGTTTGCAGATCCATATCCTCATGATAGCATTTACTATAAACTAACAACTTTGCTCCATGTAGCTACCAAATCATTTTTATTTTGTAAAAAATTAATTAGTTGTTATGATACAAAGTTTTATTTTAAAGCTTCAACAATACAAGCAGCAAGGATGTATAGTTGAGTTTAAAAAGCAGTATGAGCCTTCTTTTATATTATAGGATACTTATTTCATCTAATACGTATTTACATCCACAATCTTTTCTAAAAGTCTGAAATGACACACATCGAATTATTTTTCAGTGATTATTTCTCATGGGGAGTAGGTAGGAAGTAGGAATAGTGTGACAACTTCCAAAATACCTTATATGTTTGTCTGAATTTTTTTAAGTATGATTTAATATTTTAAAAATGAATTCAAAATATAGGCTATGTAGAAAATTTACTTATTCATTTTTATCCACAGCTACAGCATTGGTTTTATAGACCAGAATCTATATCTCACAACCCTTTAGTTATCTTCCTTAGTGACCACTACATGAACATGAAATAAGGTTGAGTTATAAACAAAAATGAGTTAAACTAAATTAATCATCATTTGTGATTTGTAGTACAGAGTATTTATTTAGACCAGGGCTTGCAAACCAGTCGCCTACAGCTATGTCCTTTTTGATTCACACAATTCAGATTTTTCGTAGAAAAGATTTGGAAGCTTTGCCAACATTAGACTCTTTTCTTACCTCCAAACAATCAGCCAGACCTGAGTAGCGCCCTGCACTTGCTCTCTACAATACAACTATTGTATTACCCTAGCCTGCTTAGTTCCTTTACTTCACCTGTTTGCTTCTCAGTACAATAGAGTCTGTTATCCATAATCTAAGCTGTTAAAAATAAATGAGACTGCTAGGGGAAATCATTTTACAAAATCTCAAAGCCGCTAGGGCCTTAAAAATTGTTGTTGGTTTTTACATCAAAAAACTATCCCTATAGATTTCTTGGTTCCCCAGCCTAAATAGGTTCCACGGCAAGTCTGAGAAAGTGCCATACAAAGTCTTACTTACTTTTACTTACCTATTATTTTCTATTCCTTTTCAACTATATATGTCTTAGAACTATGTAAAATTGAACGTCATTTTTCATAATGAAGATAGCAATTTATTATCTATAAACAGCCTTCCCCATCCTCCACCCCATCCATGCCTGCTATGACAAATGCTGGGAAAAAAGTCCATGGACTTTAAACATGTCAGTCCTAACAAGGTTAGGCTGGTATAAGTTGCCACGGTCACACAGTGAGAATTATTCTGAAAGGCAAGAGACTCCCAATCTGTAAAATGTCAGGTTGTGGGATGGGGACCTCAGGTGTCTTACCTGTAATACAACTAGATTGATTAAAAAAGTAATTCCTTATCACAGAATACATTATTGGTGAAGAAAAAAAGAAAATAAAAAGTAATTCCTGATTTGGGGTCCCAGGTCCTATGAGGTCTGTGAGCCCTTCAGTGGCTAACTAAAAGGAAGATGTTAGTCTACAAACTGGATGAAAATGTCCAATTTCTTTGTTTCCATGTGGAAATCTATCTAGTCACTCTATGAGTGTGCTGTCTCAAGCTCTGAGTGTAGTGGGGAGAGTGAGACCTGCCTGACTGTCAACAGTGGGAAACAGACCAACCAAAAAATCGTCAACTGTTTGGAAGATAAAACTTTGAATAACAAAGGATCTGGAGAGAAAAACAATATTACAAGGGGAAGTGCCTGGGAGTAGAGTTTGGGTACCATGGTTCTAAGCAGCCCTTGAAGTTTACCTTCTTTCTAGCTCTCTCACTTGGAACGTGCTCTTCATCCACCAAAATTACTCCCTTTAGGAATTTCTTATTCTTGCCATGCCAATAATAACAGATATATGTTCTAGGACTTACTCTGGTCTGTTGCACTCTCGAATGGCTGTTTTGATGCCCCCTCCACATGTTCTGGAGCAGGTTCCAAAGGGACTCCAGCTTCCCCAGGATCCATCAGTCACAGGGACCTCCATTTCTTTGGGAACACAAAATCCATACTTGCAGTGCTGTATTTAATAAGGGGAATAGTGAGGGAGACTTGACACTGTGAGTTGTTACAGGACTGGCTGTCCTTTTAAACACACCGTACGTTAATTCTTTTCCATATGTGGGTTTGAAATGCTGCAGATTCATCATCCATGTGAATAATGGAGATGATAGGGATTTTAATCTCACATTTACTGATTTTAGGCTGGGTCTTCCTTTATAGCTTGCTTGAATTAAACTGGCCAGTGACTGGCTCCAGGCTAACAGGGTAAGTCCAATGGGAAGCTTCAAACTGCTCAATTAGTTTACTTGGAAAAACCAGGAGAGGAAATGGGAAGAGTGGTTATAGGTAGGGCCAAAATGAGTTATAGGATTTGCATAGTGAATCTCCATCAACAAGGCCTAGACAAGTTACAAGTCTGGTAAACCATAATGCTTTATTGCTCCCAATTGTAACTACACTGGAGAGCGGAAAAAAAGCGAATTACATGATTCCTATAAACACACTCCAGGAAAGCTGTCAGGATGAGACTAAAGCAAAACGAACACACTACAGAGAGCCCTAAACTTTATTACTTGTTTGTTACTAATGATTTCAGATTCTCCAGTCTGGAGCAAGAAGAAGGCCATGATGTTTAAAAAGTAATAATAAAACAAAATAAAACTCCTCAGCAGGACAAGGGACGGGAGAAGCCCATTTCAACCCTGTGCCATTGTTGGGGTGTGAAGCCCTGACACAAAGCCGAGGTCACTGAGCAGTGGACAAAGGAACAGTGGCGGCAGTGGCCACAGGAGGGTGACGCCCCGCGGCTCGCTCAGATCTCTGAAGCAGAGCTGGTGGCGGCTGTCGTGATTTATCCCCAGGGAGGACACAGCCGCCAAGAGGGGAGAGGCAGAGAGGTTTGAAGGCCAGAGGGTGGAGCAGTATGTAGGGAAAGTGGAAACGTAAGAGGTAGGTGAAGGTCTCAGTGGAAACAGCAGTCCCCACCCCCACACAAGGCTCGGCAAACAATTATTTCAACCGTGCAGTCAAGCTTTCTCCAGTCTGCCTGGCCTCCTCCCTTGTAATTATCCTCTTACAGTATCTGAGGACACGTCCCTTTCCCTGGGCTGTTTGGCTGAGGCTTAAAACATTCTGCATGTGAACCCGGGGTGACTCAGCATCCATGAAATGTACACCGAGGCACTGGGGACTACATCACTGTCTGAAAATCACTTTATATTTGTCTTTACAGTGGTTATGAACACTTCTTAGAAAATATACATAGAAAAATAAATGAACAGACGGGCAGCTTGGTCTAGAGTACCTCTGCCCAGTAGACACAGAACATGAGCCACATACACAATTTAAGAATTTCCAAAGTCACATTAAAAAAAAAAAACTAAAATAAAACCTTAAATTAATTTTAATATATTTTATTAACCCAATCTATCTAAAACATTGTTATTTCTACGTGTAATCAATATAACATTACTAATGATACTTTTTTTATTTTTGACACAAGGTCTTGCTCTGTCAAGCCTGACCCAGGCTGAAGTGCAATGGTGCAATCATGGCTCACTGAAGCCTTGACCTCCCAAGCTCAAGTGATCCTCCCACCTCAGCCTCCTGAGTAGCTGGGACCATAGGCATACACCACTCTGCTCAGCTAATTTTTTTATTTTTTGTAGAGACAGTTGAGGGTGAGGGTTTCAACATGTTGCCCAGGCTAATTTCAAACTCCTAGGCTCAAGCAATCTGCCCTCCTCAGCTTCCAAAGTGCTGGGGTTACAGGCATGAGCCACCACACCTGACCTACTAATGAAATTTTTTAAATGCTCACCTTTTTTTCATATTTAGTCTTCAAATCCTGGGGTGTATTTTATACCTAAGCACATCTCAGTTTATGTTGACATTTTAACGTAGCCACGTGGCTAGTGACTACCATATTGGACACAGCAGGTCTAGATGGACAAAACAAAATATAACAGGTCTCGCTGGGTGCGGTGGCTCATGCCTATAATCCCAGCACTTTGGGAGGCCAAGGCGGGAGGATCATGAGTGAGGTCAAGAGATCGAGACCATCCTGGACAACATGGTGAAACCCCGTCTCTACTAAAAATACAAACATTAGCGGGGCGTGGTGGCGGGTGCCTGTAGTTGCAGCTACTCGGGAGGCTGAGGCAGGAGAATTGCTTGAACCCGGGAGGTGGAGGTTGCAGTGAGCCGAGATTGTGCCACTGCACTCCAGCCTGGTGCCTGGCGACAGAGTGAGACTCTGTCTCAAAAAAAAAAAAGAAAAAAAAAATGGGTTTCACCAGGACTGGTAACTCTTCTACAAAATAACTCTGTGGCCTTGGGTGTGTCCCTGAAGTCTGTTTCCATGGCCAAAAAATGGGGACCTAGTGGCCAAAATTATTTGGAGTGTAACATGGGACAAAGTATGTAACACACTTAGTATACAACTTAGCACATAGGGGACCTCACTTAAGTAACAGCGGCGATGATAATGTCAAACATGTGCACTGCACTTAATATTCATCAGGCGCTGTTCTAAGCATCCTATACAGAAACGTAGTACTCACAACACACTATGAAGTAGATACTATTATTACTTCCATTTTTACAGAAAAGCAAATGAAGGGACAGGGGGATTGATGCCAGACATCATTAAGAGGCAGGAGTGGTAATGAAACACAGACAAGACTTAACAGTGCATACCCTTAACTGGGACACATCCTGCCTCTCAACTGTGAGCAAAGGGGGACAATTTCTGTCATCTACATAAGGACTGAATTTTCACCAAAACTTAAGATTAATGAGACGGCTAGGTGAGACTGAGACTCCAGATTATTCACTCAATATCCATCCTCCCCTTTATTCCTTGGTAGTAGAACCTATATTTTTCCAAAGTTTCCCTATGGATAGAGGAGGTCAAAGAGATGTAAGCAGAATTCACTGGGTAGGATTATGGAAGAGGCCCTTTTGAACTCTTTGGCTTCATTATGCCAGGAAGTCAGACTCCATGGCTGGAGCTGCCACAGCCATTTTGTATCTTGAGGACAAAACTAAGGAGTTTTCTGGAAATGTATGTATTTTTCCCTTTTAACATTTCAGACTTCAGTTTCTGGATCTCTTTATTCTATAAATTGTACTTCCACACAAGAGCAAAGTGCAAATGACCACTCTTCTCATTAAGCATTACTATAAATCTCAGAGAACAAAACAAGGAGGTAGGTTTATCAGAGTGCTACTATTTAGCCCTGCACTTAAATGTCCTCATAGTTGCTTTCTAAAAGAAAATTTCGAATTCAAAACTGATGTGGAAATTAAATATTTCTTAGTCAAATGACCATTGATAGGCGTCCAAAAGAGAGGAAGAACTTCAGAGGAATAGGAAAAGTGCCTGATATGACAGAGGCTGGGAATGGAGGCTGTTTGGGAAACACTCACTGAGATAATCTCTTTTACCAGGCAAATTCTACAAATCATAATCACATAGTAAAATAACCATTACATCATAACAAAGCACTAAGTGGCTGGTGAAATAAGAGCCAAAATAAAGTCAGCCTTTATTAAAAATGTCGAAAACCATCCAAATAATATTTTATACAAATGTATCTTTTTGAGAAGTTGGAATGGGGACTTGGAGATTGATTTTGTCCAAAGGAAACCTGAAACAAAAGAGTTTCAAACCTCAGACTCACAAATAAGATTAAAACAAAAATGTTAATGGACTTAAGAGAGTGGAGAAAATAAAGAGACATTAGTGAGTAATTCATCAAAATAACATTGTGTCAGCAGCCCAAGATCGATTACTGCTGCAGGAGCAGAACAGGAAGAAGAGAAAGAAAAAACATTAACCCAGCAGCCAAGGGAGGCAGAATGTGCTAGTATGTAGAGCAAAGGCACATACTGCCAATTCGATGAAAAAGAAACAAAGGAAAAAACTCAAAGAATTTCTATGCCAACATATTCACCTTCTTTGGCATTTCTAGAATGTGTAAATGCTCTTCAGGGTATTTAAATATACCCACATCTTTAATGAAAGCTGCTAGACATGGCCACTTTTCTAAAACAACTAAAAATGGACCTATCATTTTCTCTGCACAGTTCCTTCTCCAAAAGCATCCTGAGCCTGCCTTGGGAATGCCTTGAAGTCCCCTGCTCTTGCTAAATTATAAGCAAACCCATTTGCTTATGTTTAGCAAGAGCAGGGTCTGCTGAGAGCTCTCCCAAAGGTCCCATCCCTCAGAAGATAGAAGGTTACCCTACAATCCCTCCTCTTCTGCTTCTGAAAAAAAAAAAAAAAAAACAGAAGATTGGGAAAAGACACAATTGACATCCTCCAAGTTATTCTGGATTACAGAATTGGTTGGGTAACCATACTGCTATATGGAGCTTGATAGCACATTTATGATAATTTTACTAAATACAAGTCACTTCATCACATGATCGAAAATTTTCTTTGCTGTGTGTTTTTTTCCAGCAATAACATGTGCCAGAAATAGACACAGTGGGTGGATCCATTGGGTTGAGAACCACAACACAATACCAGTGATTTCACTGAGATCAAACAGATTCAACTGAAGTAATATAATGAGCTGGTTCTAAACCAAGCCAACTAACCAAGTTGTCAAATAGGATCCCCCATCAGCTAGTAGCAGTTGTTTGTGTCTTGGTGTTTAGCAGGACTCTGAGGTCGCATCTTAATTTTGTAAGAATGAGAGTCATATTCAATTTTTAATGGCCGCCATGGATTCTCAGACAAAAGTATGATTTTGTAGCCACCAATGCACTAAGTTGCATGTCTTGCAAAGATTCACTCTTTGGCCAAAGAGCTGTATTTCTCTTTAAACCAGTGAAAGCTCTAGAAGCTATGACGCATGTATTTGTATAAACTTTTTGTTAGGTTATTATTGAGGAAAGCTGTATTCTCAATTGATGAGGTCCCAGCTATGGAGAAATGAGAACATGAGCTGATTTTGTTGCCCATTTAAGTCAAATACCAAAGCATCTTCACTATAACTTTTTATTTTTGTATTAGACTTTATATTTTTAAAATAACTTTCATGTCCTGTCCACTGAAGAAACCACTAGTCTTTCTCTTTGACCATCAGAAACGAGAGGAGCTTGAGTTAGGGTCACTCCAGTAGGCCTTGCTGCCCCTTCAGACAAAGCAGTGGAGGAAATGAGTGTGCGGAGGGGCTGCCCCACATGATCTGAGTGACCTTGGACAAATCACTCATTGTTCTCAGTTTCTTGTCTATAAGATCAGGGAACGGGGAGTTAAGTGTCACCCTCTCTTAGGACTTCTCCACAGAAACATTCTGGGTGGTACTGACTCTATACAGTAAAGTGGAGGAAGAGGAACTAAGATGAGAATAAATTATTAAAAGTAAGTAAAGTGGACAATGGAAAGAAGAGAGAAAAAGGAGAAAATGTAGATAAGGATAACAAAACACTCAGAAATACCATTCAGGGATTGTAACCTTGGTAAGTGACAGGAAGCCATTTTTCATGTGCATTTTTTTTTTAAATCAGTATTTATATCTAAAACTTTTGTACCTTAATTTTTGGGGTGATACCACTAATATGCCACCATTTTTTAGATGCACACTGGGTGCAGAAGGTTAGGTTAATCATACTCCTAGGTGCATGAGACACAGTTACCACTGGACCACACAAGTAGCAGATTTTGTTTAGCTATTAACAAATAAGTAGGAACCATTATAACCAGCTCATGAGAACTTGGATTTGGATATATTCTGGATGACATTATAGCTCCTTAAAGGGAATAACGTCGGTTGCTAAAAGCCTGGTATCATAGTAGTACCTGCAATGACTGTACTCTATTTCTGTATGTTCTTGATTCTAAACTGTTCCATCAACTTACCAATAGCTTTCCAGTGCCACCCCCAAAAGAGAGAGAAGAAAAAAAAATACAATCTCATATTAGGTGTTCCCATAGCTTGAAAAGCACACTGGGATTTTAGAAATGTTTAAATGAGAGAAAGTCTTAAGTTGAGAGAATGTCTTAATATTGAAGCAACAATGATAGGTATATTCCCTGGTATCAGCATTATGCTATAATATTAAGTTTTGCAATTTTTAATAGTAAGCTAAATATCTATCCTTTAAAAAATATTATGCATGCTAAAACAGACTACATTATCTTATATTCTAAAGACACTTATATTCAGTGTCTAATCATACCGCCAGAATCTTGCACATTTCTGCCTTAAGACAGAAGGACAGAACAGGGCATTACTTGCCTTTCCAGGCTCGCACTCCGTCCCATCGGCCCAGGGTGTGTGCTGAGTCCGGCAGCCTTTGTGTACTCCATCGACATTATTGCACCAGAGCCGTCTACACTGCATCTGCTCAATTCAATGGAATGACAACTCAGTGGCAAGTAATTTATTTGACAGTATCAAACAAAGAAAATCTTGCTTTCAACTAATGTTTGACCAATGATATAGGGTAAGTGGGAAAGGAAATTCTTTTCTTGGTATGATAAATGCTAAAATATTTCAAGAGCTATAGACAGCAGCCCATAAAACACATTTCTATGCCTGGTAATGGATATCCATGTACCCACCACCAAGCTAAGAAAAGAGAACTTCACCAGCACAGCTGAAGGCCCTATGTACTCATCTGAGGTCCCTTTCCCTTCCCTTTCTTACCAGAAGTGACCACAGTCCTGAGGAGTTCATCACTTCATCATTCCCAACACTTTTATTATAAATGCATATAAATCTCCAGTAATGGACAGCATTTAGGCTTTGCAACTTACTACCCCACCGCTTTTCAGGCCAAAATTACTAAATTAGAAGTGCATAAATACTTTTGGGCTTGGTCAACTTCATCAACAACTGTACTATACTGACAAATTCTACAACTTGCTTTCTTCCTCCTCTAAACACTATGTTTTTTTTATTTTTATTTTTATTTTTAAGATTTATTCCAGTTGATATATTTAGCTCTATTTCAGGGCATACTTTTAAAAGATTTTTTTTTTTTTTTTTGGCTGGCCACGGTGGCTCACACCTGTAATCCCAGCATTTTGGGAGACCGAGGCGGATGGATCACGAGGTCAAGAGATCGAGACCATCCTGGTCAACATGGTGAAACCCCGTCTTTCCAAAAAATA
>CAUYQU010041617.1:0-38953 GCA_963574635.1 Cheracebus regulus | reverse complement strand
GTCGGCCTCCCAAGAGCTGGGATTACATGTGTGAGCCACCACACCTGGCCAAAACAAAGATTCGTATGCTCACTTCACTGGTCATTAGAGAAATGCAAATCAAAACTATATTGAGATACCATCTCATGCCAGTTAGAATGGTGATCATTAAGAAATCTGGAGACAACAGATGCTGGAGAGGATGTGGAGAAACAGGAACGCTTTTATGCTGTTGGTGGGAGTGTAAATTAGTTCAACCATTGTGGAAGACAGTGTGGCGATTCCTCAAGGACCTAGAAATAGAAATTCCTTTTGACCCAGCAATCCCATTACTGGGTATATATCCAAAGGACTATAAATTGTTCTGTTATAAAGACACATGCACACGTATGTTCATTACGGCACTCTTTACAATAGCAAAGACCTGGAACCAACCCAAATGCCCATCAATGATAGATTGGACAAGGAAAATGTGGCACATATACACCATAGAATACTATATAGCCATAGAAAACGATGAGTTCATGTCCTTTGTAGGGACATGGGTGAATCTGTAAACCATCATTCTCAGTAAACTGACACAAGAACAAAAAATCAAACACCATGTGTTCTCACTCATAGGCAGGTGTTGAACAATGAGAACACATGGGCATAGGGAGGGGAGCATCGCACACTGGGATCTGTTCAGGAGGACTAGGGGAGGGATGGCAGGGGGTGGGGAGTTTGAGGAGGGTTAACATGGGGAGAAATGCCAGACATAGGTGACAGGGGGATGGAGGCAGCAAACCACATTCTGGTTCTGGGGTACATGTGCAGATCATGCAGGATTGTTGCATAGTATGTACCTATGCAACAATCCTGCATGATCTGCACATGTACCCCAGAACCTAAAGTACAATTAAAAATATATATTAAAAAATAAAAGAAACTGAGGCTCATTGGAGTTAAGTGGATTTGCAGCAAAACTCAACTGTTATATCCAGGGACATCAAAAGATTATGTCTCACTCAGGGTCAAGGAGCTGGGTAGAGACAAAATTGACATTGCAACACAGGATTTATTTCTCACTGTTGTGAATTCTTTCTAGTGTATTCTTTCTTTGGAAATTCTCTTTCCTAATGCAGAACAGAAGCAATGTATTGGCACCAATGGCAATTATAATGATATTTATAAATATTTTATTTTCCAGCATATACCAAGAATCTAAGGAATATTTTCATAAAGCTAATTACTATAACAGGCAATTTGTATTATTATAAATGAATACATTATTAACTACATTTTATTATCTACCTGTACCTCTAAATTCCCAAATTGGTTCCAACAACTGTTGAGATATTAACTTCTGTGTTTTCCAGCTCCTTCCACTTAGGGAAGGGGTAGAGAAATAGTTACATGAACTCTCACTAAAGTCGAAAAGGGCTTGAGTTTAATGCAAGATAGCTAACTCATTAAGGATATGCCTGTGAGGCTGCTAGCTGATGTTTCTTAGATATTTATTTTGTGGAGAGAATACATTTGATCATTCTGTATTTTATATTAAATAAGGCTTGGGTCAATACATTTATTCATTTAAAAATATTTAATATGTGCATACTTTATACCAGACACTGTTAGAGGTTGGAATACAATAGTGAGCAAAAGGGAAAATATTTCCTGCCTTTATGGAGCTTGTGCCATACTGGAAGGAGTCAGACACTAGATACATTTTTAAAATACACAATTTATCTGTGGATGTTATTGCTGTGGAAATAATTAAGTACACTTCCCTGGGCCAGAAGAAGAAGATGGTGGCAATTATTTTTATAAGGTGGTCACAGAGGGCTACTCTGGAAAAGTGACATGTGAGCAAAAATCTGAAGAAGGTATGAGGATGATCCCTATGGCTATATTGAGGAAGAATATTCTGGGTAGAAAGAACAGCTAGTGCAAACACCTTGAAGTGGAAGCAGGTTTGAGGCATTTCAGAAATACCAAAAAGGCTCATATAGATGAAGCAAATTAAGTCAGAAAGGAGGTTTCAGTGAGGAAGGGTGGGAGTCAATTTGAGAAGGACTTTGGCTTCTTGCTTCACATAACAGACAATGTCACCAGCCCGTTTTCTCCAGAAGAAAGAAAAATCTGTGTGGCTCTGCTCAGTAGGTTTTTTGAAATGGTTGTTACTTACCAGAATGCCTGAATGAATGTGACCAAATGTAACCCAATGACCCCTCTTAGGAGGCTGGCATTTCTCAAGATACCACTTACTGCCTCACTAAAAGAACAAGGTTCATGGCAATCACTGAAGTTGGCAATATGAACGAATCATCTCAATGAGTACACTGCTCCTCTTGACTGACACCCCATCAATAACCAAGTGACTGGGGAAAGAAAATTGTTTACTGAATCAGTAAGAATTTCTGTATGCTTAGTGCTTTTGAAAATTTTGATTATTTCATTTTCAATAGTCCCTATTTATAAAGTACACTGACTATGTGAAGTACTAGGAAAAGCACTTTATATTTGTATTTAAAACTTTAATATTTCTTATAATCCTGTTGGGCATGTATTATTTTGAATCATAAAAAACAAATAACATAAAATTTACTATCTTAACCATTTTTAGTGTATAATTCATTAGTCTTAAGTATATTCACAATGTTGAGCAACAGATACCCGAAACTTTTTCATCTTGCAAAACTGATATTCCACATCCATTAAACAACACCACATTTTCCTCTCCCACAAGCCTCTGGTAACCATCATTCTACTTTCTGTTTCTCTGGAGTTGACTACTTTAGATACTACATGTGACTACTTTAGATACTACTTTAGATACTACAAAGTGGAATCATACAATATTTGTATTTTTGTGTCTGGCTTATTTTACTTAAGGGTAGGTGTCTTTTTGTCCCCGTCTTACATATGAAGAAACTGAGGGTTAGAAATTTTAACTTGCCTAACGTTTTGCAGTTACTAAGTGTCACAGAACACTGAATCCAGATCTGATACTAGAATTCGTGGACTAAACTACTACTACGTTATTTTTCAAATCAGAATGCTCGAGATCTGTGAGAAGATGATAAGGTATGTAAATTTATTCTTAGGGACTTAAAACATTTATTTTTATGAAGAAAGTTTGTGGCCAGGCATGGTGGCTTACGCCAGTAATCCCAGCACTTTGGGAAACCAAGGCGGGTGGATCATGAGGTCAAGAGATCAAGACCATCCTGGCCAACCTAGTGAAACCCCTTTTCTACTAAAATACAAAAGTTAGCTGGGCGTGGTGGTGTGTGCCTGTAGTCCCAGCTACTTGGGAGGCTGAGGCAGGAGAATTGCTTGAACCCAGGAGGTAGAGGTTGCAGTGAGCTGAGATCTCACCACTGCACTCCAGCCTGGTGCAGGGCAACAGAGCAAGACTCTGTCTCAAAAAAAAAAAAAAAAGTTTGTGTACATGACTCAAATTTGAGAAACACAGTATCAAACTGCAGTGATCATGTCAGTGACTATATGCCACACTCGAGAACATCCCAGAATTATTCATCTATTTTGTGTGTATGTGTGGGAGGAATACGTTTACCTTCTCATTTCTCTGTGGGGCTGAGATTTAGAACTCCCTCATATTTTCATCACATTCATATAGTAATACAGTGGTTCCAGCATTTAATCCAGCACACCAAACTGTCATGACAGCATCAATGCTGACCATGTACATTCCAAGATCAGTTCATTTTGGTTTACCAACCTAAGGTTACAGAGAATCCTTTATCTACCAGTAGAAAACCTGCTCTTCTTTGCTCCACCACTTGCACTTTGCTAAGTCATTTGATGTCAACATAGGAGTAGCAGAGCTCATCAGATTTCCCTTCTTTGCCAATAGCTGCCCATTTATTCCTTTTGTTCAGAAGGGGAGTGTAAATAATTTTGACATTGTCAAACAAAAAACAGTTACCATAGATGGTTGGTGAGGAATTAATAGAACTTTTACAATGACCACATTTTCTAAGCCAAGGATAGCAGGACAGATGGGCTGATGAGCACAAGTGTATTTATGGGGTGCATGGCAGAAAAGTATTTGATCAAGACTGACCTAGAAACATAGGAACATATGGCCACACAAACAACTTAGTATTTTCTCCTTTTAGCACATTGAGTTGAAGGGATAGTTTGTGGCTTGTCTTGAACAAAAATAAAAGAAATTTCTAAGGGCAACATACCTTTGAACCCATTATTTTTGGGGATTTATGGTGAAATTATTTCTCTCCTAACTCCAAGGCATGACTTCTTAACTCTCCTTCAAAAGTATTCTGAGGCCAAAACTATAAATCAGAATTTTTCAAGGACATATTAATGCAGTGTACTGGGTAGACTTTTTATTTCTGTATCCTTAGAAGAGGAAAAAGATTGCTAGAACCTTGACAATTCTATGATTTTGATTCAGTAAATATTTACTGGGCTCCAACCAAATGTCCAGCTCATCACTAGTCACTTGGGGTCAAGGCAAGGAATAGAAATGAGGGATTTTAAGCACATGATACTGTGGAAGAGATACTCATAATAATTTTATTTTAATATTTTGAGTATCATTATCTGACTTTTTGGATGTCACAGAGGCATGACTAAGTATTGATAGTTGGATGATGGTGATGACTAGGACATCTGGTCTGGGTCTTCAAAGAAAATTCTAAATTGGGAAGAAGGAATTGATAGATTCTGTGAACCTTGAGTATAATATCCTTGGTACAATGCCTGGTACTACTTTGGATACAGACGGTGCTCAATAAATCTTGGCTACTTACTCAGTCTTCAGACATTAGATGAGTACTCCTATATATCAAGTGTTGTGCTAGGCAATAAGATACAAAAATTAACATGGTGTAGTTTCTAATCTTAGTAAATGTACCATTCCTTGTGGAATCAGGCAGGTATGGAGACAATTACAACACTCCATTGTCAGTCTTCTGATAGGGGTACACCCTTGCTGCTGTAAGAATCCCAGAGGAGGATGTTAGGGAAGGTTTTTCAGCTTTGATGTACCAATGAGTTCTGAAAGGTGAGTAGGTTAATCAGGTCAAAAGGTAGAGAGGTAGGCGTGGTGACTCACACCTGTAATTCTAGCACTTTGGGAGGCTGAGGCAAGAGGATCTCTTGAGCCCACAAATTTGAGACCAGCCTAGGCAACACAGTGAGATCTTGTCTTTACTAAAATTAAAAACAACACTAGCCAGGCATCTGTAGTCCCAGCTACTCGGGAGGCTGAGATGGGAGGATCGCTTGAACCCAGGAGTTTGAGGCTGCAGTGAGCTGAGATCATACCACCACACTCCAGCCTGGGCAACAGAGGAAGACCTTGTCTCTAAAAGAAAAAAGGGGAAAAAAAGTAGGTGGGAGGTGAAAGTGTTGAATGAATAATGGGGTCAGAGAGAACAAAGTGAAGAAAGAGAGGGAGAGAGACAATATATACAAAAATGTGGACTTCTTAGGGAAATAACCCAAGTGTACTGTAATTGGACCTTAGAATTTTTGCGAGTGACAGCTGATGAAGTGAGTAAGGTATATGGGTTTAGTTCTGATGGCTATTGTGTGGGTTGATGGGCAACTAAAACCCCTCTGGTTCAGCTGGGGAACTGGAAGACATCAGAACTGTTTTAATACTTTGACATAAGGAAGTACTTTTATCATATAAGTATTTTAGAAATAAACACAAACCTAAATATATAAGGTATTTGATTTTTTTTTTCTGGCAGATCCCAAAGACCTGAGATGCTATTTAGACTATGTTTATGTGTTAGCTTTGCTCGTGGTTTCCCCTGTCTCCCTTTGTAGTTGTTTCCTTTTTGCTGTTTTTGTTTTATGCTATTCTGTTTTCTTTCTTTCACCTGGTAAATAATTTTTTTTTTTTTTGAGATAGGATTTCACTGTGTCACCCAGGCTGGTGTGCAGTGACACAGTGTCAGCTCACTGCACCCTCTGCCTCCCTTGCTGAAGCAAACCTCCCACATCAGCCTCATAAGTAGCTGGGACCACAGGTGAGGGGACTTGGCATGTCGACCAGGCTGGTCTTGAACTGGCTCAAGCCATACTCTGCTTCCCAAAGTGTTGGGAGTATAGGCATGAGCCATTGTTCTCTATCAAGTAATTTTATTACCTATTTTTAGAATCTGAAAGTTGTTAGCCACCTATTAAACTAATATTTCAAATCAAAGCTGCAATTTTTAGTGAGGAATCCTTTAGCTAATCCTGCACCTAAGAAAACTTTCTGAAGATCAACCAAATCTTCCTGTTCATTAACAAAATGAATTGTTATGAACAGGTGGCTTATATGTTCTCAAACAGGATTTCATTATTTATGACTGTTTATATCAGAAAAGCCACAGTCTCTCCGTGATGATATACTGGAGAGAAATTTTAATATGTATACCACATAGCTTTTTTTTTTTTTTAAGGTGTCATTCTCTACCATGGCTTAGCCCATGGTTCCAAGTGCACCTAGTTTATATACATGGCATATAGTCTTGGGTCTGCCTCTGAATAACTGTATGCCCTTGGATAATTCAGTTACTTTATTTGAGCTCTTAAAGATCACCTCGTTTGGCTCCATCATTCCTAGCTAGATGTCTTATTGTCCAGAACATATAGCTGCCTACTCTATCCTTGAAACTCTCAAAAGGTCCCAAAGACTCTGGCTAGTACCTTTTCCTCATCATCATGACATTTTTTTCTCATGATCCCTCCAAATTCTTACCTTCAGTTTAAACCTGTTTCTCCTCATTAGTCCCCCTTTGTCCCTAATAAGAAATTTCACAGAAAACTCTTGTTTAAGAACTCAGCCCATACTTACTGGTTGGGAACAATAATTAAGTTCATCCCTTTAGCTGTCTCTTACTGGACTACTAATTTATCCTTTATATTACCTATGAATCTGAGGAATGGTGAAATATAGCCAGTTTTAATTTATTTGAATTTTAATTATTTGAAGAGAGAAAAATAGGCTCTTCACAAAAGTGGGAGTAGCAATATGAGTATTATTATCTGGATTATCATTATTAGGCTTTTGACATGCGTAGATACAAGACACTGTCACATTAACCTGAGAAGTATAGGCCAAGAAAGAATATTTTTACCAGTGAAACATTTTTATTTTTAATCATAAATCCATTCAGCCTGTAGTTTGAGTGTCAGACAACAGAATTCAAGAAATATAGCAGATAAAACAGGCAAAAATCACTGTCCTTAGGGAACTTCTATCTAGTCATAAATTTATATATTTCTGTTTCATACAGGTGTCAAATGTAAATGAGAATGCTAAACTTCAAATCCAAAATTCATTATTCTCTTGATTTGTTTCAGCATAGAATATTCTCCTCCAAAAAAGTATTTTTTTAATACTTTTAAAGAAGTACATTTTCAAGGTTATATTACCTTTGATTAAGGTAATTTACTCATGTGTATGGCCATATTCTAAGAGTTATTTTGAGACTATAGCAACTTATATTTAATTTCTCTCCATATTTTCATTAGTATGTATTTAGATCCAATAGTGTTCTAGACAGTGCAGTAGCTGTGAACATAGCAGGGAAATAAGCCCTTCTGCTCAGATGACTCGTGAGAGGGAGACAAGCAGTGGAGAGAGAACAATATCCCCTTGAACCAGACTCCTGCAAAGGAGAGAGAAAACTCAGTTGCAGATATCTAGAATGTGTTGCTGGGTAGTCTTTTGCCCAACATATACCCCTCCAGTTTCTTCCAGCTTTCCTTCACTTGACACATTTCTTGTTCCTCTGTAGCTGTCTGTTCCCACATCTTTTGGAGAACTAGGCGAGTCAGAAGTGTCTTGTAATCTATCCCACTCAGCTTTATTTCTAGAGAAACTAATAGTGATATACTTCTCTAGGTTAATCAAATAACGACTAAAAATAATTATAGACATTTTTAGACCTTAGTTAATTAACACCAATGTATTGAATTAATGTCTGATCATTTTTAAATGATTTTATTTTTGAAACCCAGATTGCTGTGGGTTTCAACTAGCTTTGTTTATGGATGTGGGAGTAGGGATTTATAGGAAGGATGGATGCTTGCAATAAACAACAGAGCTAAAATTAAGAATTAGACCCAGCATGATACAATGGATGACTTTCATTTCTGAATTTATAATTTGTATGTCTGTTTTTCAACTTGTGTTTTCTTTTGAAATATGGATATAAGTTTTCTTCAGGAAATGTGAAACTTAGGCATGATATAATTCTATAAATATTTATTGAATATTTCTTGTAACTAGCTAGTCTAAAATCTGAGGGAAATGTAAAAAAGAATACGAACTGTTCTGAAACGTCATGGGAAAATATTGTGCAAGAAGGGAAATAAAGCAAATAAATAGTTTGAAGTAAAAAAATATCCCTGGTGCTTTAAAACATTTGTTGTAAGAACCTGCTGTCAGAAAATATAACCCTCTCCTGATAACTTTAGTGATGTTGCTATCTTTCTTACATAGATCTCAGGCAAGGATGCACCTGATGTTCAATTGCTTTTTCCAGTGGTGGGGTTGTCATATTCTCCTACTGGATTCCCCTTCATATGACATGCATATTTGTGAAAAAGCTGGATGACAGTAATGCAACCTTGTGTATCTTGCTGTATTCACTATGCAGTGAAGTCCCAACTCATTTCCGCCATTCTCCCACTCCAAAATATTTTTTATTTTATATTTGTTTTAAGACAGGGTCTTGCGCTGTTACCTAGACTAAGTGCCGTTGTGTAATCTTGTCTCACTGTAGCTGCAGTCTCCCAAACTTAATTGATCCTCCCACTTCAGCTTCCCAGGTAGCTAGGACAACAGGTACGCACCCCCACACCTGACTATTTTTTCTTGTTTTTGGTAGAGACTTTGTTGCCCAGACTGGTCTCAAACTCCTGGGCTCAAGCAATCCTTTCACCTCAGCCTTCCAAAGTGCTAAGATTACAGGCATCAGCCACCATAGTCTGCACCACACTCCAAATTAGATCAGGATTCTTTGTGACTTTTTCGTCTCTTTAGGAATCTAATACAGGCTTTCCTATTTAGCCACATCACCCCTAGAATAAAAGTACAAAATGTAATCAGTCCCCTCCTAGACTTAGTATCAGAAAACTGTAGCTAACAATTAGTTTTCTTCCTGGTCCTGTAGCCCCAAAAGCACTTGTTCTACTTTAGAAACTGGCACAAAAGAAGATACCTCATTTCGCTCTACCAACAGTTTGTGGATAGGGTTTCTGATGTTAAAATTAGAATCATATGACTTCAAGAAAATATTAAAGTTTTGGATGATCTCTGTAGAGAAGCGTGTCAAAGTAGAAAGTTCAGCTTAAGGGAAAATAAATCTGAAATGAAATGTTTCCTCCAGGTAAGTAGTGATGGTTACATATTATCTATTTGAAGTCTAATCCCAGGTGCCCTCAGTGTTAAGCAAGTTGTGGGGGAGGTGTGGATTTACTTCATGTAATACTCTCATCAATGCCTTTCCAGTGACCCAAATCAAAATAATAATAATAATGTGAATGAATTATATCTCATGCCTATCTAGATTTAGAACATAAATTAAAAAGCTGTAGCATAGTTCACTATTTTTACTTATTGTAACATACAACACAGTTAAAAATTAGGGTAGTAATGGTGGATATACAAGCCTACACTTGTGATAAAATGACATGAAGTTAAATATATACATGCACAGCTACACACATTCAAATGAGTATAAAAGTAGAGGATCTGAATAAGATTGGTAGATTGTGTTTATGTAAATACCCTGATTGTGATATTGTACTATAATTTTGAAAGGAAATAAAGTTAACCAGTCAGGGCAATGAGTAATGAGCTCACAGGATCTCTCTGAACGATTACAATTCTATATGAGTAGACAGTTACCTCAAAACAAATTTTTAAAAAGTTGTGGGCTTTCTGTGCAAATGCAGATTCAATAGAAGTCTCCTAAGTACCTATCTTAACCCTTCCTTTGTACACTTTCTGGAACTGAGCCTTTCCTGAGCCCAAGACATTATGCTCTTGCTATGAACAAATCAAAAAGAGTGATTTATGAGAAATAGAAAATTTGTTTAGTTTTGTTCAAGGGCTCCAAGAGCAAAAAGCACAAGAATGTCTAGAGCATTGGATTAAATATTGAAACTGGAGATTTTCAGGGCCGTTGTGTCCTCATAATATACTGCAACAACTTGTTGTGGAATGAGCAGAGCCAAATTTTAGTCTTTAATGGTTTTGTAACAGTGTAGTAGGAAAATATTCTTTCTTTGCTAAATTTGGATGTCAATTTTCCTACCTTTTAATCTACATTTAAATATAATTTAAGGTACTCAAGTCAGACTATAATATCTATATATGCACAACTGCTCCAATAAAAAGATAATTACATGACATTATTACACACTATAGATAAGATTACTGTTTTAACAATCTCTTCCATCTCCTAAAAACTTGGGCTTCCCATCACATATACCACAATTCTGGATTGCTGTGACTTCAATTTAGTTATTTCCTTTCAAAAGACAAACCATTTTGTGTGTGTGTGTGTGTGTGTGTGTGTGTGTGTGTGTGTGTGTGTGTGTGTTTCAGTCAGGTACTATTACTGTCACTAAATGTATTATGGCAGAATTTTCTTTATATTTGTTCCAAGTTGTTGATGATAACAATAGATGTAATGGAGTGTATTCTCCTTTATTGATATTTTTACACAAGTTGGCCACAGGTTGAAAAACTACTTAGTAACGTTCTTCAGCTAAACACATAGTTGAAACAAAGAAAAATTGGAATCCTGTATGTAATGTGATCTTAGGAACTAAAATATGGAATTCTGCGTCACAGTGATACTGCAGGAAAATCAATCATAAAGGTCTAATGAGAAGTAGAATTAGATACTTTTATCAGTAATCATTTTTTTAGATAACTAGTGTATATGCAGTTCATATTTATCTATTATAGTTGAGAATTTATATTCACAGATTAACATTTTATTTTGAATTTCATATATTTTATTTGTGCCAGTAACAGGACGAAAAAATGAATGTTCTAATTTTATCTTTTATGCCCCTATAATAGTCTCAGAGTTGTCTCTCAGCTTACATTACTTATTCATCGATTTCTGCATATGAAGCATCTCAACAAGAATTATCTTTCAGCAAAAAAATGCTGAGATCTGAAAATGTAATAACGGTTTAGAAAATTCACAACCAAAAATATTAGTCTTATCATTTGCCATAGTGAGAATATAAATACAAATTTTGGGTGAGAATATGGCTGCTTACCATGAGGAGCTTATCATTAAAGTATCAGAAAAGATTAGCAAGACCATAATACATTCTATCATAGAGGTGCAATATTTACTAATTAAAGTCCCAAAGAAGAGTTACTTAAACACAGAGGCAGTTGGAGGAAGGGAGTAGATAAAGAGGAAAAAAGCCAGAGGGATGTGAATAACAAAGTTAAAAGGGAGGTCAGGAAGGTCATCTTTTAGAAAAAATAGAAATTGACAATGCTTTAAAAAGGGAGCTACCCTCATATTATACCCTGACCCAGCTGGGTGTGAACAAATTCAGCCTTTACAATGCAAGCCTTATATCTATTTTATATAGAATGTATAAAAGAGATGTGGAAGCATTTTCAAGAGGGGTATGTATGTGTTTGTGTATGTCTGGTAATTAGTGAAAGACAAGCTATTGAATTTACAAGTGAAAAATTGTTTCTCTTTAGGTAGCTTAAAAGCAAAACTATTTTGGAGACCTATGATGTACAATGAAATGAGGAGAAAGAGTAAAAATACGATTTAATAGGGCAACAGTCAGGAATGCACCGCTGTTAGTTTGAAATGCAACTATAAAAAGGAATTATAGGATTTTGATTTGTTTAATACTGGATCCTAGGATATATGACACTGTCAAAAATGGCCAAAAAAATCTATGACTGAGGATGAAATATACCAGAACATTTGTCACTACCGTAACTAAAAAACTGCAGTATACAAAATATGATTTTGACATGAGAACACTAATTGTATGAATAATATACAATTTTTTGTTATCTATTTGTAGTTACTGCTACAGCTTAAACTATATACATGTGCATGGTTATCTCTTTAGAAAATAAAGACTTTTCTGAAAATATGTTTATGGAAACATATTTTCAAATGAATCTCATGAAGTTTAAATCCACTGGTAAATACTTCCAATAATGAAATTGTTTCTTTCTCTCTCTTTCTCCCCTAGCCTGCTCTCTCTTTTTCACATATTTTTATAAATAAAGATTATCTTCTTAGATTGGCTTTAAGCAAAGTCTAGAGATTAGAACCACTCTTTCAAAAATAACTGCTATTATATACCATTATTAGATGCAATTTGATTTCTGGCTATGAGAGAGGCCAATTCTATTTGAAAGAAGTCATGCTTTGCCTCCAAAGAGAAAGTTGTGATTTAATAGGCCTACTGTAAAAGGGAAGCATGACTATTAGTGCATCGAGTAAACACTTAGTGAACACTTTCTATGAGTTAGGCATGGAGCACTGGGGAAAAAATGGTAAGCACAACAGATGTGGACTCTGTCCTTATGTAATGTTTATCTAGCAACATATTTTGGCCAATCTAAAAAATATATATAATAAGAGAAGCTCTAATATCTATTTTTAGAATTTGTAATTTGCTAGTTTTCTAAATGTCATTCTATCTTTTTATCCAATAAAATTAGGCAGTGAAAGAGAAATCAGAATTCTTTGGCACATATAACTCTATCAATACAGAGCCTGTCATTAAACAGTATGCAGGATTGGAACAGAATAAGTAAATGCCTTCACAGAGAGCTTTTTGCCTCTAGGGAGCATCTCCACCTGGCTCCCATGTTTTCTGCCCAGGGCCTACCACTAGCCCATATGGTACCCTACCCTGCGGAAAATGCAGCCCAGCACTATGGCTTATGCCCACAACTGAATTTCAGGGCTGATTGCACAGCCATGCACACAGACTTCATTCATTTTGTGTCACACTTAGGTGAAGCTCAATTATGAGTTTTCCTATTAAAAATGATCTGTAATAAGAGTGCTTTTGTGACAGGGGGAAGCACTAAATCTGAAAGATCAAGCATAACAGAATCTCAAAATGTTATCTTCCAAATCACCAGGAAGGTGATATAGACATCATTTAATACAAGCATTAGAAATTGTCTGTAAAACATGTCATTGGCAACCATTTCCACCTCATGTGGCAATACATCCTATACGTTTTTTGGTGATACATTGCCCTAATACATCCCAGCGAGTATGCTCTGAGAGCATATTAGTGCAATGCATCATTGCTGGGGGACGTTGTGTGGTGTGCACGCAGCAGTTTATGTCTCAGACGATACAGAGCATCATTTCAACTTCTGCACCAAAGCACAAGAATCCCCTTATTCAAATGGCTGCCCAGCTAGCAAGGCAAGAGTGCTGCATAATTTGTAGCCTTTGAATGGAGACAGGAATCTTGTTGGCTGTCATCACATATTAAGTATAAGTCCAGAATACTACTGTATGGTGTTGTCAGTGGAAACCCTGACAACATAGGGGAATAATTAAGATAGTATGATTCTCTTTTGGAAGCCACACTTCACTTTTGATTTTTCAGAGTGATCTTGGGTGAAGTTAATATTTGGATTTCTCTCCTAGATAGACATTAGGAGACCTTAGAGAGCTGGAGCAAAGAGATGTGACAGTTTGATACTTCCTTTACGTAGGCATCTAACCTCTTCTGTTTGAAGTTAATTTGATTTTGCCTGCATAGGAAAGGAACCTTGGGAGATGATTTTTTTATTAGAGATATGCTGAATCATTCAGTTTCCAAACGTGCAAACTGGAGGAAATTGAAAAGTCCTTGAAGACTGAAGCTTTTGGTGCATGTCCAAATTTCACTTCGAATTATTTTTCTTGACAAAAGCTAATATATCAGACAAATTTTAGGGACATCCTCTTAAATCATTTGAAAATTTAAGTGAATGTAAAATACCCACCAATTTATTCTACTTCTGTTGCTTAAATGGCATTTGGAAATTCTTTTATTGCCATTTTTATATGCACAGAGTGTCTAATGTCTTCCTGGGTGTTTATTTCTTGACATCCTAGAAAAGAAGTAAAGGAGGACTACTTTTTAGGATAACCACAAACCTTTTATCAGTACATTAACACCTTTTAAAATCCAGTGCTGGGAAAAACTGTTGGAGGCTATTCTTACATATGCAACAACACAAATAATAAGACATTCAACAAGACATATGTTTGTTATATGATATAAGCATCTGAGCGGGATTGGTTACATGAAACCTCCCCATCCAGATCGAAAAATTTGTAGTTACTGAAGTTCCTTATGTTAAATAGGTGTAGTATTTTCATAACTTAGGCACATTCTGTTGTATACTTTAAATCATCTCTAGATTACTTGTAATACCCAATACAAAGTAAATGCTATATAAACAGTTGTTATAGTGTATTATTTATTTGTGTTATCTTATTATCATATTTTTATTAATTTTCTTTTCAAATATCTTCTCTATGCTGTTGGCAGAATCTATAAATGCAGATTTTCAAATTCTCCATCACATATTTTGAAACTACTCAGGTTTGCATCTCTTTGGGACTCCACCCCAATGAAATGCTGTTTCATTTCTTACCTTATCTTGGTTGTAATATGGACAAAAATATTATATTTGATTGTTAGCCTCTAAAATGTTCTAATAACTAATAATAATCTAATAATTAACCTCATACCTTCTAAGATATTTCCATTACTTAGAAATTAATTTAAAAGTTACCACTGCCACATAGACTTACAGATGAGATGTTTCCCCATCCAGGTTCTTCATCTGCACAGAGCCTTGTGTTTGAGTTTAGATTCCTTTTTTTTTTTTTTAAGGACAGTGTCGCTCTGTCACCCAAGCTGGAGTGCAGTGGTATGATTACGGTTCAGTGCAACCTTAACCCCACAAGCTCAAGTGATTCTTCTGCCTCAGCCTTCTGAGTAGCTGGGACTACAGATGCACATCACCATATCCCAACTGTTTTCTTTTTTGTTTTAATAGAGATGAGGTTTTGCTATATTGCCCAGGCTGATCTTGAACTCCTAAGCTCAAACAATCCTCCTGCCCTGGCCTCCCAAAGTGCTAGGATTACAGGTATGAGCTACCATGCCTGGCATGATAAAATTTTAGATGTAAATATAATAATGTACTTTTAACTCACCATAAAAGTACATTGCATATTACCCAATTCTATTTCAATTAAGACAAGGCTAGAAATACATATAATACTGGGAGGCATATGAGGCAATCATTATCCTGATTGAACAGATGAGAAAGCTGTAAAGATACTTGCTCAAATTCATGTAATTAATGACAGATCTGAAACTGGAAATGAAATTTTCCAATACCTTGACCCTCATCTAGTATCTAGTAGGCTTTGATCACTAAGAAAATAAACAATCTTGAATACAAATACTGAATAGGGAAAAATAAATGAACTTTTATTAACTTGTAATCCTCTGGCCTTTTCATTCTCAGAGGTTGTCAGGGTTTATCACTTGTTAGAAAGCATCTGTTATAATTTGATGTGATACAATGGAATGAGTTATTACTGGCTGTGCAACTTCAGGAAAGTTACCTAACTTTTGATATCTGAAAATGGGGATACAAAAAGTGGACATCAGAGAATTGATATAACAATCAATGTTCATGACTGCAATGCATACTGACTGGTACATATTGGGAATAATCAGTGATGGTTATTCTTGTTAACATTAACTTTGAAATTAGTAATGTCATTCATATTTAGATGGGCTAAATACATCCCTTCTTATGAAAGAAAACACTAAGAAGTATGCTTGCAAAAACAGAAGGATCTAGATCAGACATTTAAAAAAAAGGTAGAATTATCAATATATCTTTTTACCAAGAGTGGATGGAGAGGATTTCTGGCAGCAGAATTTGATGTAGCATCGTATTTATCACCCATCTGGTATTGACGTCATGTTTTAAGCATTAGAAAAGGACCCGGCAGGTTGTTTGGGCACAGTATGTGCATGCCCTTTGGGACATGGGGTTTTCTCATTGCCTTGAGGCTCAAGATTCTGGAAGTCTCCTTGCATGGGCTTCAGACCTCTGCTGGCCCCTTGGTCCTCTTATTTTCTGTGGAAACACCTGAAAATACAAAGGACTTCTCTGCAATCTGTCAGAGTCTTTGGGGCTTCTCTAGAACTCCCTTCTGCCATTACCACGTCTACTCCTAGGCCTTGATGGATAGAGTACCTTGCCAAAATCAAGACTTCTGTAATAGGCTTTCAGATTCTCCCCACGAATATGGCAGTAGCAACAGTATTTTCTAATTTCTCCAGTCTTATCTGGGTGTATGTTCTTAGGGTGAGCTCTGTTGGGGAGAAGGGCCACCCTAGCTGCCTCTTTTACTCTTTGTTTTTCCATCTTTCTAACCTTTTCCTCCAAGCATCTGAATAGTATTTATTTTTTTCTGTGTTGCAGGAACTTCCCTTGAGCCATTTGAGTTATTTACTTTTCTGCAATATACTCTATGGTTCATAGGCACCTCCCACCTAATGTTGAAATGTGGGATCATTGAAAGTTTTTAAATTTTGTTTGACCTTAAAAATTTTTCAAACCAAAAAAACAAATTCTCATTGTATGATCTCATTATTGACTTAAAAAAAAAACCTTAGCAGACCAGAAACTGAACAGGTCTACACATTTCTCAAATATGATCAGCCACAGATTCATTGGTTAGGAGAATCAAGAGACAACAAGGACAGAGATAGTACCCGAGCAAAAACACACTGAGACCATGAGTAATTATGATTACAGAGAATAAGAATACACAGGCTTAACTTCTAATGTTCCATCCCCATTGTTTCTTTTTATTTATTTATTTTTTATTGTACTTCAGGTTCTAGGGTACATGTGCAGATCATGCAGGGTTGTTGCATAGGTACACACATGGCAATGTGGTTTGCTGCCTCCATCCCCCCATCACCTATATCTGGCATTTCTCCCCATGTTATCCCTCCCGGACCTCCTCACCCCTCAGCTGTCCCTCCTTTGCCCCGCCACAGATGCCAGTGTGTGATGCTCCCCTCCCTGTGTCCATACACTCTCATTGTTCAACACCCGCCTATGAGTGAGAACATGTGGTGTTTGATTTTCTGTTCCTGTGTCAGTTTGCTGAGAATGATGGTTTCCGGATTCATCCATGTTTCTACAAAGGACATGAACTCATCATTTTTTATGGATGCATAGTATTCCATGGTGTATATGTGCCTCATTTTCCTTGTTCAGTCTATCATTGATGGGCATTTGGGTTGGTTCCAGGTCTTTGCTGTTGTAAACAGTGCCGCTATGAACATATGTGTACATGTGTCTTTATAATAGAATGATTTATAATCCTTTGGGTGTATACCCAGTAATGGGATTGCTGGGTCAAAAGGAATTTATATTTCTAGGTCCTTGAGGAATTGCCACACTGTCTTCCACAATGGTTGAACTAGTTTACACTCCCACCAACAGTGTAAAAGCGTTCCTATTTCTCCACATCCTTTCCAGCGTCTGTTGTCTCCAGATTTTTTAATGATTGCCATTCTAACTGGCGTGAAGTGGTATCTCAATGTGGTTTTGGTTTGCATTTCTCTAATAATCAGTGATGATGAGCACTTTTTCATATGTTTGTTGGCCTCATATATGTCTTCTTTTGAAAAGTATCTGTTCATATTCTTCTACCACTTTTGGATGGGTTTGTTTATTTTTTTCTTGTAAATCTGTTTTAGTTCTTTGTAGATTCTGGATATTAGCCCTTTGTCCAATGAACAAATAGCAAAACTTTTTTCCTATTCTGTTGGTTGCCGGTTCACTCTAATGATTGTTTCTTTTGCTGTATGGAAGCTCTGGAGTTTAATTAGGTCGATTGGTCTATTTTGGCTTTTGTTGCCAACACTTTTGGTGTTTTAGTCATGAAGCCCTTGCCTATGCCTATGTCCTGAATGGTTTTGCCTAGGTTTTCTTCTAGGGTTTTTATGGTGTTAGGTCTTATTGTTTAAGTCTTCAGTCCATTTGCAGTTAATTTTAATGTAAGGTTTCAGGAAGGGGTCCAGTTTCTGCCTTCTGCACACTACTAGTCAGTTTTCCCAACATCATTTATTAAACAGGGAATCCTTTCTCCATTGTTTGTTTTTATCAGGTTTGTCAAAGATCAGACGGTTGTAGATGTGTGGCATTGCCTCCAGGGCCTCTCTTCTGTTCCATTGGTCTATATCTCTGTTTTGGTACCATGCTGTTTTGATTATTGTAGCCTTGTAGTATAGTTTGAAATCAGGTAGTGTGATGCCTCAGGCTTTGTTCTTTTTCCTTAGGGTTGTCTTGGCTATGTGGGCTCTCTTTTTGTTTCTAAGAATGTAGAACCCACTTCTCAAGACCCAGGAAACTTAATACAATTCTTCAGACTCCTGACTTACTGAGTTTCTTTTCCTATGCAAACCTATTATTCTGAATTACCATTTATATTTTACTTTTCTGAAGCAATCAGCTATTAGGGTTGTTCTTGTATTCACTTAAACATCACTGTGGGAAACATTTTATATTGTATTAATTTTAACTACTATCTCTTTCCTGGTATCAACTAGATTGTCTGAGAAACAGATCCATGTGCCTACAGCTAAAACCATAGCCAGTAGAAGCTCATTTTTTCTTCCAGTGTAGGCATTCTGATTTGTGATTTAAAATTTGACCTACTTCTCAAAGAGTTTTTGTTTACTTAGTTATTTCTTATGACTTGATCAAAAATACTGAATCAAGTAACGAACGAGTGACTACCCAAACCACTTCTTTAAACAGAAAATTTATATCTATCTAGCCTAGGGTAAGGTACTAGGGTACACACTTTTCCCTGATCCAATTCACAAAGGTAACCAAGCTGTAGGAAACACTTTGATATCAAAATAAATCATATCTTACAATCCCTAGCGGTGCTTTGAGTCTTTATTTTAAAAAGACTCAGGATTATATGAACCTGGTAAAGACTGCCATATTATACATTTATTATAAAATAGGTACATGATAACAATATATGAAAAGAATACTTCTGATCCTAGCACCATCGTCAAGCCTCCCAATTTTGTTGTTTTCCTCTAGCCTGGATGGGTTTAATATAATCTACACACATTCATATCTAATTCGTTATTTGACCAGTGAGACACATGTCAGCATAGCTACTGGGCTTACAGTTCTTTTCTGCCACTCACCCACAGAGCGAAGCAAAGATTCACACAAAGCGCTAACTTTAAGAGTTCTTGTATAAGTCATCTAGTCATGAAAACACCCTAAATTCACAAAAATAAAATTTTTCTCTTGTTATATATTAGCACGAGGAGGAAGGAGCAGATTATTGGATTTATGATATTTATAAGAAATTAATTCTAAATGAGATTACTAATAGCAATTAATAAGGTATAATTAACCTGTTTACTAGTGCCCACCATTTTGTTTGGAATAAAAGCCTCATATATTTTACTTCCCCTATATTTCTCTGTCTTTGATTCTTCCTCCACCCCAATACTCTGATGCCAGCCCATGTCTTACCCCTTCTTCCTCTCTAGAATAACATGTTCTCAAGAGACAAGCTTGATCTATCTTGTTCCTAAAATACATTCCTACTTTAATTTTGGTTTATTATAGATTCCCCCAAAATATCAGTAGTAAATATTGTATAGTAGAGTCACTAGAGATCTTATTTTTTATTTTTTGCTCTTTAATTTAGTAGTAAACCAGATAATCAGAAATCCACCTGTATATGAGCAGCATGAATTGTCAACAGTGGTTACTTGAGAGCATCCTTGTTAGACAAGATCTCAAGTGTTTATTCTGAATTCTTTAATCTTGTTTATAATCCTTCACAATGCTCTAGTTTCATCAAATAATTATAATGCTATTTAATTTGGAGAGCTAAAATGTTTTATATAACAAATACAATTTATTATATTCCATTTTGATGACATTGACTATCTGATGTAAGAATACCAGTTATACACCTGCAGAAGTTAGTGGCAGAGGCTAGGAGGATAAAGCCAATTGGCCTTTCAATGTCTATGAGTTAAAGAATTAGCATTCCTCAAAATTTTGTAAAAATACCTTAAGTGTTTTGTCTAGTTTCTGTATTTGGCCTGTAGGCTGGTGAACATCAGAGATGGACTGCAGTTCTTAAGTTAGTATGAGTGACTTTCAAGGTGATTTCAATGACAAATCATCATATGTATTATATTGTATTATACACACACATACACATGTGTTTATATTATATATATTATATATATAATGTATACATTTTGACTGGTTCCTGTAACATTTATGCCAGAATCTTTATTTTTGGGGTCATTATTTTATTTTTATTTTTTCTGAGTACACAGTAGGTGTTTATGAAATACATAAGGTATTTTGATACAGGCATACAATGCATAATTATCACATGAGGGTAACTGGGGTGTCCATCACCTCAAGCATTTTATCCTTTCTTCTGTTACAAAAAATCCAGTTACACTATTTTAGTTATTTTAAAATATACAATAGGTTACTGTTATGATATGAAATAATAGAGCTTATTCATTCTATTTGATTATATTTTTGTACCTATTAAACACCCCCACTTCTCCCAACTGCCACTACACTTCCCAGACCCTGATAACCATCCTTTTAGTCTCTATGAATTCAGTTGTTTTAACTTTTAGCTCCCACAAATAAGTGAAAACATGCAAAGTTTGCTTTTCTATGTCTGGCTTATTTCACTTAACAATATGCCCTCCAGTTTCATCCATGTAGTTACAAATGACAGAATCTCATTCTCCTTTATGGATAAACAGTTATCCATTATGTATATATACTACATTTTCTTTATTGATTTGTTTGTTGATGGACACTTAGGTTGCTTCCAAATCTTGTCTATTGTGACTAGTGCGTCAATAAACATGGGGATGCAGATATCTTCTTGATATACTGATTTCCTTTCTTTGGGGCATATACACACCAATGGATTACGGGATCATATGGTAGTTCTATTTTTAGTTTTTTGAGGAACCTCCAAATTGTTCTCCCTTGTGGTTGTATTAATTTACATTCCCACTAACAGTGTACAAGGGGGTTGCCTTCTCTCCACATTCTCACCATCACTTGTTACTGCCTGTGTCTGGGTAAAAGCCATTTTAACTAGGGTGAGTTGATATCTCATTGTAGTTTGATTTGCATTTCTTTGATGATCAGTGATGTTGAGCAGCTTGTCATACCCTGTTTGACATTTGTATGCCTTTTTTGAGAAATATCTTTTCAGATATTTTGCCCATTTTAAAATCAGATTATTAGACTTTTTCCTATTGAGTTATTTGAAGACCTGTATGTTCTGGTTACGAGTCTCTTGTCAGATGGATAGTCTACAGATATTATCTCCCATTCTGTGGGTTGTCTCTTAACTTTGTTGATTGTTTCCATTGCTATACAGAAGCTTTGTAACTTAACATGGTCCCATTTTTCCATTTTTGCTTTTGTTTCCTATGTTTATGGGGTATTACTCAAGAAATCTTTGTCTAGTCCAATGTCCTGAAGAGTTTCTTAGGATCATTATTATTAAAGGTTAATTGCATTGTGAGGTCTAGTGAAGCAGAGGTTAAGGTAGAAATAGCCTACATTACTTGATCTTTGAGAGCCTTGGTTTATTTCTATAGTATGGTTAGGAACAAGGACTCTGGATCTGAATTGTCTGAGTCTAAATTTTATTCTGGTACTATTATGTGAGCTCAGTTTCTTCATCTGAAAAATGGAAACTAATTTTATGAGAGTCACTGTACTGCACAGCTCTACAGACATTGTATTTTAATGAATATTACATTGGGAATTCTGTAGCAGTGGGCCTTTTCTGCTATCTCAGCAGGTTGTCATGAGGATTATATGAGTAAAGTAGTTAAAAGAGTATCTGACTAACCACTGTGTTCATCATTATTTTTGAATAAAAGTGCTTTTAATGACTACTACACCTTAAAAATTAATAATGCATTCACGTTCTAATTTTAATGATATCTAATGATGAAATTTCCTCCCACACTACTTTGGTTACTTGTACTTGTTTTAATAAATGCATTTCCAACATATTAAATGGAGTTCATTAATCTTAGAATAATACTTTATTGTAGTGCTACACCGAGGCATTGTGGAGCCCGAGGCAAAAGGAAAAATCAGTAATACTGATCATAGCTTTATTTAAAATTTTAATAGCTTGTTCATTGTGGACTTTTTCTTATTAAATTTTAAAAAATTTCATTGAAGTATTTGTCATGATATAAGATTTTAGCATCTTTCTTTATATTTTGTGCCCAAAGTGAGTACCTCACCTCACACCTCACCCAAGTCCTGCCCCTGCTATTTTGGGCTTCATCAGTTACAATGAAAACAATTGTCCCAATCTACATGTGATTAGTACATCTCTCTTCTCTCATTGACTACAGGAGCTATAGTCATCAAATCTAACTCTAGTCTCCTGAAAACTGATTTGTTGAATGTTATTCATCATAGTGTTAAACCTCATTCTTTATTCTCTAGTTACAAGGGAACTTAGAAAATCTTAGTTTAAAGAATTCCTAACATTCAAAACAATGTTTGTACCTACTTAAATTTGGTCCTAAGAGTGAAGTGAGTATAAGACAAGTGTGATACTCAATCAGAGTGCATAGGACAGGCAGGGGAGTAACAACTATCCTGAAATCAAGGGAGAAAGAGAATGAGATGGAGCCTAAGGGGGATGTATGTAGATATTCACCAGTAATGTTAAGAAAACCACAGCTAGTTAATGAGCCATTTGGTCGAAAAAGAGAAAAGAGACAAGGGAGCCCTTTACTTCTATACACTAAAGGCGTGATGAGGAGATTGAGAAAGTGTGCCCAGAACCAGGGCTGAATAAGGAAATAGGGACTTGTATGATATCCCACGGGGTGGGGAGCATGCACTAGAATTGCATCTGTGACTTTGGAATCAGGCTAGATAAAAGCTGAGTTGGATCCCTGCTCAGTCACTTAGTCACTGTGTAATTTGGACAAAAATGCTTAAATTCTCTGAGCTTTAGTATGGGTATAAAAAATGTCTACTTCATAAGACTGTAGTGAGAAATAAAAGTTTATAGTTCAACAAATGTAGAACACAGATAAGGTACTTGATGGTTACTGTTTGGTACTATGATGATTCACATAAATATTATGGCCAGGTGCGGTGGCTCACGCCTGTAATCCCAACACTTTGGGAGGCCAAGGTGGGCGGATCACCTGATACCAGCCTGGCTAACATGGTGAAACCCTGTGTTTATTTAAAATACAAAAAAAAAAATTAGCTAGGCATGGGGGTGTATGCCTGTAGTCCCAGCTACTCGGGAGGCTGAGACACGAGAATCTCTTGAACGCGGGTGGTAGAGGTTGCAGTGAGCTGAGATTGTGCCTCTGCACTCCAGCCTGGGCGCAGAGCAAGACTACTTCTCAATTTAAAAAAAATTATATCGGGAAACATATAAGCTAATCGAAGGCGATTGGAGCAAAGTGGAGGTAGGTGGCCAACCATAATGGATTGTCTACTGGTGGCTTGTTCAACACAGAACAAGGATAGAAGACAGTCAAGTGGCTAGGCCTGAAGTGAGGAACGTGTCTTTATGTAGCCACCAAGAGGTGGCCAGCCTATCTTGGATCTGCATCTCTGTGCTAATGAGCACAGCCCTCCTCATTTCTGAATAAAGCAGGAAAATGATACTAAAGAATATCCACTGGTGTCCCAAGAATGTAAGAGCCTTCAATAAGCCAGTATCGACAGAAACTACATCCAGGAGAGGAGAAAGAGAGAAGCCTGAGTCAGGGCATTGCTCTTCCAGACAGGGAGAGAGGCTGGGATACTGTCTATCCAAGAGCAGAGTATTGAAAGGAGTTGATGACAGATAGACTTGGGAGGAGATGAGTGCAAATGGCTTTTATTCCACGCAGACTTTGGAGACTCATGTAGTAATGACAAGTAGGCTGGTACTGTTCACTTTAATTGCTGAAAGATAGTTACATTCTCATCTTTATTTTCTCAAATTAGTATTTAATTTTTAAAAAATTTCCATTTTTTCATACTATTTTATTACTGAATAAAATTATATATATATATATATGCATTTAGGAATTTTCAGAACTCAGAAGACATGTCAGGACATTTTTTGGTTCCCTGTCAAGAGTAAATAAATCTGGTAACCAATGCTTATACAATATCTATGTATCTGGCCAAATCATTTAAAAAATATAGAGCCATCTGGATGTTTGGTCTGGGATGCTCAGTCACTGCTATGGTCATTTAAGAATATTCAGTGATTGCTTTTTTAATTGAAATAAGTAAACTGATTATATCTTGTGATTATTAACAGATCTTCATGAGGAAAAAAAAATGTGTGAAATTAAACGTGACTATTTTTTTTAGCAGCTAGTTGAATTTTCTCAGCAACCCAGAAATGTATGCATACTGTCATCCTCCAAAACAAATCTTTCCTGCTTCTTTCCTAAAGTTATGAAGTATTTCCCCCTTTCAGTCATGAGCTGTCATCTCATTCACCTGAGCTACCTGGATGTAGCATTCATTTAATCTTGGACACCAAAGTCAGTTTTCTTTGGATTGTGTGAGACTTTGTTGTTCAGATTTTTTATTTTACTGAATTTTCATTGGCAAAAGCTGTGCACCTGCCTGGGAGCTGATTGAGCTTCCATAGAGCCAATATGTTTCTCGGTTCTCCAATTTAAATGCTGCCAAAAATTTTCTAACATGTGCCATGAGAAATTCAGTAGCACATAAAACCCCATTCATTAAATAAACAGTTAAGCAACCCCTGGCAATAGGTGCAACCCATCTGACATCTGAATCATGTGGGACTTTCCACAGAAAATAATTAAAGAACAGATTAAAAAGAAATACCCTACTGCTTAGCAATTATAATTGAAAAATAACAGTTCTCAACCTGGAGTCTCTATACTTTTTAGGGCCCTTTTAGTTAGAAATGAACAACAGTTGCATGTGTTGAATATTTCAGCAAACTTAGAAAAGGCCATATACTTAGCCCACCCAGTATAAGCTAAATAAAATAACTATTTGCATCCAGCTATAGTTCCATCAATTTGGTGTCATTACAGAGACTATCTCATTGTGTCATTTACATACATTTAAAATAAAAAGTACTTCTTTTTAAAATAAAAAGTATTCCATACATTTAAATTTATTAAATTTAAAATAAAAAGTATTTAAAATAAAAGGTATTTGAAATAGGTAGTATGTCATTGCAAATCAATGAGGAAAGGACAGACTACACAGGAAATCATCTATCTATTGTATATCTAACTAATCTATCTATCTAGAACACATGCATATACATGTACTAAATGGTATATACATTTAGAAAAATGTAAAAATACTATTTATTTAGTAGATAAAGTCAAAATGTAAAGTTCCAGAGAGATAAAATCATGAAATTTGAGAAGTATTTACATCAACATCAAGATTCAAGTGTGATTACTTTACAGAATACTTCTTTGCTTTCAGTTATAGTCACTTACTAATTTAAATAATGAGCACTTCCCTCTTACCCATTTAAGATCTTAACACTTAAGACCTTACACATTTAAGATCATCTTAGCAACAATAATGACTACCTTTTATTTAGGCACCCCAAACCAAGCACTTATGTGCTTAAATAACATTGCAAATTAAGTTTTCATAATCTCACTTGGTAAAGAGGGTAAGTAATTCAGCGAGAATAAGCAACTTGCCTAAGGCAGTACAACTAGTTAAGTAGCAACCCAGGAATTTAAACCTGTGACTATTTGAATATATGTAAATATAAATCTGACAATATATTTTTTTATCAAGTTATATTAAAATCACAGAACATACTTAGACACAACTTCTCAGGAACAAGTCTACTTCAGAAAATATTCTCATTGCAGGTGCTAAAAACGTCAGCACTGTCTGTCGTAAATGCCACCGTTCTTGTTCCATTTGCAGACTCTCAAGTGAATGTGCAGTTGAGCAGTAAAGGCAGGCAGCCAGGGAAAGAAAGGGGATTCATGCAATTTGGGTAATCCACAAACTGGATAACCAGCTCTTGAAACATCTGGTTGAGGACGCATAGAAATCCTACAGTTTTTTGCTGCTTTAGGAAAATTAACCATCATAAAAACAGTCCATACAAAGAAAACTGGTAAGTTAAACAGTCCATTCCAGGTTCTGGAGGCAAACATTCAAATTCCATGTAGTCCACCACTGACTGACTCTGAACTTCAGTAGCAGTGTGACCTGAAGCACGTGCCCTCAAATCTTGAAGAGAGCCACCATTAAAGTGGAATATGGGGTCACTCCACTCCCTTCTTCACTGAGAATAATTCATCTCATTCACCACATAACTCCAATATCCTGGCCACCTACTCCTGCTGTTTTACTGCAAGGAACTCTACCAGGGCCTGTGATTATTCGAATAGGATTTGTGCACTTACAACTACATTCACTGTTTTTGTTGCTTTTCTGATTTAATGTATTTCTGTGGTTATATATGTATCCTCCAACTAATAAATTATTTTTCTGGCATGAGGCCAGATTCTCTGATATGATAAAATCAAAATTATTAAACTCATTTATTGATTATAACTTTGCAAATAATTATAATAACAGGAACATAATTTTAAGCAAGATACAATTTCCTTGGGCTATTTTAAGTCTAAGTACATTTGAATGTATAACTTGCTATGTTTTAGAAAGCTAGATCAATGCAACTTGTGATACATTTATTTTGTCAAAACAGAAAACAAAAAAAATTATATGGTATAATATATAAACTTTATAGGAAATGGGTTGGTTAATTGAAAGGACTCTAACACACATTAGAACATATTATAAGGCTTTGACAATTAGGTGAAATGGAACTAGATCAAGAAAAAAATAATCATCAATAAAACAACAGAGTACTCAGCCATAGAATCTCATATATGTAATAATTTAATATGTGGTAGGTCTTACAAACCAGAAAAATAATTATTTAAAAATTATGTTCTCCTGAGTGTTGAAGTAAGAAAAAAAGGACAAAAAAATGTGCTGGTTCAAATAATTAACTATTTGTGGAGCAAGTCAATTTGGATTTTCACCCTAAACAGAAGACAACTTATTTTTAATGGGTTAAAATAATACATATATATATACACATAAGTGTAATCGAGTAATAAATACATGAGAATGGTAAGGTTATCCAATTTCTCTTGGAGAAAATTTTTCAAAGCTTAAGATTGATGAACATGATCAAAAAGTAATAACAGATTAAAGTATTAGAACATTGGTATATCCAAAACAATAGGTAGTATGTCATTGCAAATCAATGAGGAAAGGACAGACTACACAGGAAATCATCTATCTATCTATCATCTATCTATCTGTCATCTATCTGTTGTATATTTATCTAACTAATCTATCTAGGATACATGTATATACATATACTAAATGGTATATACATTTAGAAAAATATAAAGTTAAGTAGTGGAGGAAACTTCACTGAGCTTATGAGGCTGGAGACATAAAGATTCATTGGTTAATCTAGGCATATCATTTAGTGTCACCATTTTGTGACACTAAATTTCTCGGTACATTGAAAGATAGTCTCCTTTAAGAAAATAACAATAATAAGGGCTACTTTTCCCTCATTGAAACTGGCAGGAGATTGAAAAGTTTTTGGATAAAGCAGACATGACTTACCCTTCTTAATGGTATCTGCTGGCTTGGAATAGAAGCTGTAAATCCCAAGTTATGGTTGGTTAACTTTCTACAAGATCATGAAGGACCAATGCTGAAAGTATATTCATCACTTTCTTTTAAAATAGCAGTGAACATTGCAAGTTTATTGATTCTAGTTAACTTTTTCATGTCTTTCTAAATGCCATCATTGGAGGAAGTTACTGTAATTTTTTTTACCCCCCTTAGGATGTTTATTTCTGTATTTAAACATCAACTTATTATGAAGCTAACATAATTTTAAAGTTGAAGTCACCTTTAAATAAGCTCCAGTTCCCTTTCTGTCACGTTGCTAAAGAGTGGGCTGTTCTTCATTTGTAATTGTTTAAGGGCCTCTCATAACCCTGGACCTAATGGTAGTGTTTGTTCATGCTTTTTCCTTTATTAACACAAAGTTGAAAGAACACTGAAGTCCCCAATACATGATTTTGATCAGAGATTGATGCCAACTTGGACAGCCCCCTAAACTTTCTAATCCTCAGTTTCCTCATCTGAAAATAAGACAATTGATCAAGTTTGCAATTTATATTCAAAAAAAAAATCTTCAGCTCAACCTTCACATTACTGACATTTGTGATTCATTTTTCCATTTTTTTAAAGACATTACTGAATCATTAATGTAAGAAAAATGCACATTACTATGTAATGAAACTCAGGTTCTTCTGCTACACTCATATGTACTGAAAGCTTCATAAATAGAGTTGCTATCCCAAGGACAACTCAGTTTTTTCACTCCCATGAGTAACTTTTACAGATTGCACCCAATGTTGTCTCGGTAACTTTAAGTAGTTCACTGAATTCTGGAATGAAGGAATGATGAAGCTGGAGGGATTTTCTTTTCCTTTTTCTTCCCTTGATGACTGGGATATATTTGGTTGTATTTAATTGAGACTAAGCAAAAATAATTTTCTCTATGTTGCATAAACAAAATATTGCTTTTTCTGTCTCCAATTTTTAACTTTTTTTTGTTTTAAATAAAATGTCATATGCCTTTGTGGAGAAATTATATTTCTGTAGTCTGATTTGCATTTCATAACAGGGTTTGGTATTTTGATTTGGAGAAGGGAACATATTTCATTGAAAATATTATCTGTACATGATCTCTGAATCAGATTGGATCAGGGAAAGAAAAGATCGACTTGCTGCCTTCCCCAAACCCTCTTATTTTTCAAAATTATGTATATCTCTTTAAAATTAAATTTCCTTACTGCTAAGAATTGTTTTTAAAGATGTGTTACTTTAGAAGGCTGAGGCAGAATCACTTGAGGTCAGGAGTTCGAGACCAGCCTGGCCAATGTGGTGAAATCTCATCACTACTAAAAATACAAAATTAACCGGGCATGGTGGCACATGGCTTTTTTCCCAGCCACTTGGGAGGCTGAGGCAGGAGAATTGCTTGTACTTGGGCAGTGGAGGTTGCAATTTCGCTCCATTGCACTCCAGCCTAAGCAACAGAATGAGACTCTTGTCTCAACAAATAAATAAATGCATTGGACTACTTTATTCAGGGCTTGTTCATTTTCTGCACTACCCTCCCTGTCCACTATCCCTCCCAAGCCACTCCACAGTTATATGTACTGCACTGGATGCCCACCTGCCTGCTGTGCACATATCACATTACACATAAATATATCTATGGAGTGACATTCCCAGAAAACTAAAATCCTACTGGTCTCTTGGTCAGTTAAGTTTAACATTGTTTGACATTTTTGCTAGAATCAGGTCCTATGCTAGACCTCCAGTGCAAGAAAGTCAATAGCATAAGAAACTTGATTTTGTGTGGAAGGTAAAACAATAATGGATGCAAAGATTTTAAAAAGTGACCACCTTGCCTCTATTCTGCTTTATGATTGTCTCCTTATGGTGGCCAAAACATGAAGGGAAATGTCTAATTTTTACTTTTATTTAATCATAAAAGAGTAGTTTTTGAAGCTACAGCCATGTTTTTGTGAAGTGTGCCAACTTTATAAATGCTAAAATTTGCTTTTGGAATAAGACATTTTTGATACAAAATTAGCAGAGCCATTTTTCTGCTTCAGCCAAAAACTCTCCAATTTTTGAAATTATCAAATATTGTTTATTTATATTTTGTTATGCCTATGACATATATAAGTATGTATTACCTACTTATCTATGTATCTGTTGAGAGATATACCATGTATTCTAACATAAGTGCATATTTATATGGACGTCAATGACATTAAATTTGACATATGGTGTGTCTGGATAATATTTAAACTTCGGGTGTGTGTGTGTATATGTGTTGATCACATATAGTTTATTACTTATATGTTTACCAATAGCAAACATTTAAGAGAAATTAAACTAGTTTATTCTCAGTGGAACACATTCTATGGAGCGAGGCATATGCACAGGGGATGATTGTAATTGAATTTCATTAAGTATCCTACTACAGTATGTGTCTAAAAAATGCATACCTGATTGAATTGAATGTGCCAGAATTGAAACACAATTTAAAAATAATAAATAAGTAAATGCTGGGTGTGAAAGTTATAATATGCTGCATTTCATTTTTTGAGTTCTTTCTTACCCAGAGCATGGCAAAGCAAATGCAATTTATCTGCTACTTACTGGATAGCACTTGTACTATTCATTTGCTGCCTAGTTTCTGGCTGTATTTTGACACATGTACACTGATATAAAGAGATAGTGCCTAGAAAGATCACAGCTAGGTGAAAATAGTGATTAAATTCAGGAAGTTGAAATAAGTATTTTCACTTGATCTTAATAGAGTAAAAGCATTAACTGCATTTGAAACAAATAACAAACAAAAATAAAAAAGCAACAGTCCCCTTAAATAAATTTTAAACCACATAGACTTTTAAGATATATTTGTTACGTTCTAAATGACATACCTGCTGAAAAACTACAGTATCACCTTGGAAACAGATAAATAAGTTATCTGCTATAAGTGGACTTGAAAGAACATTTTCATCAGTAGATGTACAATACATTCCTCTACTCACTTGTGACATTCGATTCACTTAGAGATATTTTAATGAGAACAAATAAAGGAAAAATACTGGTTTTTGGAAAGCACATGTAACTCATTGACAGGTTATCGCTTTGCCTGGTGACAAACAGCTGTTCGATTGTGAATCTACTTAGCAACTGCTATCAAAAACAAAGATAAATTTCCTGCTGAAACAAAGATAAAGTTTGTCTATTCAAACAATATTAGACATAATCATGAAGAAAGACATGCAATGGCTGTGTGCTTCCAGATATATATTGATAAAATAGAATAATGTTATCTATTTTCTAGGATGCATATGGGAGTTAAACCCATTAATTTATATAAAACTCTTATAATAGAGCCTGCCAGAAAGTGAACTGGTAAATCTTAACTGATTGTTGTGGTGGTTTTGGTGATAGCAGTAGCTGTCATTGTTAGATGCTACAGAAACCCTGTCACGGGTGAAAATACAACTCCTAGGTTAGCTAGCCTGCTATGTGTATTTTCTAGTTAAGAAACTTTACAGAGAAAGCCTGTTGTGTACATCAAACTGCAATGTAAATATCAGGATAAAAAAGGAAACCCCAATCTGCTGAATACCTTTGATCCTGCTGATCTAAGTACTATTAAATTCCCTTAAAAATGTGGCCGATCAACTACTATGTACCTTGACAGCTGTTACCTTTGTTATGACAATTAAATTGTGTAGCTCCATCAATTCAGTCTAAGAATAAAAGGAAGTTATTTATAACAATAACAATAATAAAAGCAATGAATATTTATTTGAGCACTTACTCATGCTAGGACCCATTATTAGCACTTTAACTAAAATATAATTTATTATTACAGTAACCCTAACATGGTAGATATCATTCTCCTTTATGGATAAAACACTGAGTGTTGGCAAGGTTGAGGAACTTGCAGAAGGTCACAGGTTTGCAAATGGGTGAGCTGGAATTCTCTCTGAAATCTGACTTGTGAACCGGATTCTTAGGCTCAAATTCATTAATTATTCCCAAGTATGAAAGTGAAAACCAAGAGAAATTAAAATATGAGCCATTCATGTTCTCTCAGGGAGGGTAATAGCAAAGTCTAAATATCTAAACAACACTTTAACTTTGGTGCTTATTTCACTATCCTGCATATTACTATAGTTAAGGAATGAAAAGTCTTCATCATGCATGTTAATGAAGTTAAGACCGTCATTGTAATTTCTAAGTCGAAGCATATATTTATTTTAAAAAGTCATTATCTGAGTGGCAAATATTTTCACACCGAATTTCACATACTCCCACTCTCTGTGGAAAGAGCCTTTTCTATCAGCTACCAGTGCTTCAACACCATCTGTACAAACTTTAGATAGATATAATCCTTGAGGCGTGTCTGTGTACCTGAAGATGCAGTGAACATTCTCTTTACTAACGGATTAACATTTCAGTAGATCTGAAAGTAGAGAATAATATCCTGGCATCAAAAATCACAACTGGAAAAAGTCAGAAAAAGTGCAGGAAGAGTAGAGCATCTTTTATGTCTGTCCCAAATCACACAGATTAAGGGGGGAAAAGCTCAAGAATTTGTAGATATGACATGCATTTTCTTTATAGATATCAGTTTCCAAAATTCAGAAACTGAGAGAGAGGTTAGACAACATGGCTTAGATAATAGCTCTGAGATTGAACCAAGTTAATATACAGACTATTAAGCTCCTATTCTTTAAGCTATTTATTTTCTCTGCATTGTTGTCATGTTTTCAGGAGTATCATTAAGATGAAGGATATACTCAATGATTGCCTTCCTCAAAGGTCAACCCTAAAAATGTGAAAACGCAAACATAATACTCCCTATTTTTTCATATTAACATGGGAAGGACATTTTAAAAATTCTAACAACTGTTTCGGGAAAGAGAAAAGAAACCCATAATGAAGTAAAATCCAACATTTGAATCATTCTTTAAAAAAAGAAAAACAATGTCCCAAAATAAACCTTGATTCTATAAGCAGATACAAATGAGTGTGCCCAAATACCATCAATTGTTATGGTGATAAAGTATATAGAAATTTGCTCAAAAGTGAAACGTAAATTGTAACTTTTGGCATGAGAATAAAAAATGTGTGAATGATTATAAGGTGCTCCCATGATTGAGTGCCACATTGTTTCAGAAAGAAGCAAAAATAACTTACACATGAATTTTTAGAAGATTTAGAGTACTTACTAGCTACTCATTATTCTAATTGAACTAGATTCAGTTCATTTTAAGAGTAGGTCTAACTTTAGAAAAGTAGGGTAATTATCAAATCTAGGTCAGATGAATTAGTAGTATAAATCTGAGAGCCATAAGCCTACCTATCCAAAATTGCTTTTCTGTTTTCCAGAATAGCTTTTCAAAGAGTACAAAATGGGAAGAAAAAAATATATACAACTGTGCTTCTCTTCAAGATGGTTCTTGTAGGAAAGAGTTCTTGTATCTGGAGATAGTTCTTTCCTACAAAAACTATCTTGAGAAGCACAGTGTACATTTTTATGTTTAAACCTCTGGAGAGTTTTAACTCAGGCATTCTTCATTCTAAAAGGAATTTATACCCCCAGAAAACGTGTTTGAAGATGAAAGTTCCCCAGGCATGGGCCAACTTGTCAATTATAAACTGGATATGCACATGTTTATGCCTTTTCCTAGAGAAATAGGGCAAAATAGTAATTAGTTTATGAGATTGGTCCACAATACCATATTCTGTTGTATTTTAATTGTAGGTCTAAATATTATTATTTATAATAGCCTATAATCTGGGAACTAGGTTTAAAACAGTGAAAGAAGAATTTTATTCTGCAATCAACAAATAATTATGGAGCGTCTACTTTGTGCCAGACACTGATCTTGAGCTGGACTGTGGTTCTTGCCAGTATAAAGCATTGATTCTGGTGGAGATTTATTTATTTATTTATTTATTTATTTATTGAGATGCATGGCTAACCTTAAGAAATTTTATCCAGGGAATTATCCCTACTTTTTTTTTGTTATATCTTCCTGAACTTTTTCATCACCAAGACACCTGATTCACTTATAAGATTATGTCTCATTGAAATCCTTGTTCAGACTTAGACTACTCCTCATTCTTCAACTTTATGATCTCTGCTATTAGATTCAAGAGATAATATACCAGGGCTAAAAACCACTTGTTCATGTCAGAAACACTCAATTCTATTACAATAGTTCTATTCTAGGAATGAGTGTTAGCATTGATCAACAGAAGCATCATTTGGGTCCGAAAATACTTATTCTTAATCAATATGTCAAAAGAATGTTCACATACTAGAATATAAATCAATAGGAAAAAGGAAAAATAATATAGGTTTGAGTAGCATGAAAGTCATAATGAGAAGTGATAAAACTTGGAAAGTCATCCTTGAAAAGCATTTTCTCTGCCTCTAAAGATCTCTAAAGAAAGGCAATCCTAAATAAATTTTCTAAGACTTAATAGATCTTTCTCTTTTCAAAAAGTATTCTTAAGAATTAATGTAATTCCTTTTTGTTATTGCTCAAGTTCATTTTGTCTTCTTTTGTTGTCAATAGATGCTTGTTAAACCGTTGTACATATTTGTCCAAAGAATAAGGGATATCGTGTTCTTTATTATAATTCTTCTTCAAGATAAAGGTAAACTGAAACACAAGGCCCAACATTGAAAAGATGTGACTTATTTAGTTGGCACAAATCATGTATAAAAACCAATTATGTATGTGGGCTTAATTTCTAAACGTTTTCTTATCATTGATAAATTTAGAACTAAAATGTCTGTCTGTTAGATGATGGTAAAGGGGTGATTTTTATTATCATGTATTTTATGTAGTTAATATTTATTGAAATTGTACAGTGTACTTGGCATTAGAATGAATGCCTTTATGTTGATTTTCCCACTTACATGTATTTTCTTATTTAATTATTATAACCATTATGTGAAGTATTATTTCCCTTTAAGGAAGTAAAACAGGCTTATACAGATTTCCAAGTTCAGTAATGCTGGAGTCAGAATTTGAACTCAGGAAGTCCAATACTCAAGCATGTACTCTTAATTACTTGGAAAAATAAAGTATCCATTAACAAGTCCTATCAGGAAACTCAACAGGCATCTGTTGGTTCAGTTGGCCATGGATTTAGAATAACTGCTGCATTGACTTGGTTGACTTCATAGCACACTAATCAGATACAGGCTATCTTATTTTTCCTGAGGTGTATATATATATATGTGTGTGTGTGTGTGTGTGTGTGTGTGTGTGTGTGTGTGTGTGTGTGTGTGTGTACACACACACACACACATTAAAAATATACATATATACATTTTATATAAGAATATATATATGTTCTTCTTAAAAGAACCTAGAAATACTTGTGGCCCTTGATAACTAATTCACCCTTAAGTCTGTATGGTCTATGTATTTCTGAAATATGATTATCCACTGTATGCATTTTGTAGAGAAAATCTGTCCTGCTCTCTTTATCCTTATGTCAAAAATACCTATGAATGTATTAAAGAGATGTGATTTTCTGTTCAAGAAAAGAAAAACTGCACGTTCTCACTCACAGACGGGTGTTGAACAGTGAGAGCACATGGATACAGGGAGGGGAGCATCACACACTAGGGTCTGTTGAGGGGGAATAGGGGAGGGACAACTGGGGGTGGGAGGTTGGGGAAGGATAACATGGGGAGAAATGCCAGATATAGGTGATTGGGGGATGAAGGCAGCAAGTCACCTTGCCATTTATGTACCTATGCAACAATCCTGCATGATCCGCACATGTACCCCAGAACCTAAAGTACAATTTAAAAAAATAAGAAAATAAAGTGATGTGATAGCAAAAGTATAACGTTTTAAACCCTGTCAGTGAATTTCCCCATTGTGTTAATTGGAGTCCAAAAAGCCTAGGACCATCAGCAAGCAATCAGAAGTGCCCAACCTCTTTTATTGAAGTGCCTTGGAAAATAAGACTTCAAGACAACCCGTGCTCAGAGTCTGTGTAAATTAAAAGTGAAATTGATCACCAGTAACACAGGTTGAATAGATTGAGAGGAAGCAGCATATTCTACATGTGGCAGTGCCGCGTTTCATAACAGTATTCAAAGTTTTTGATGCAGAGTAGGAATCTTCTGTATCTTAGTTGTATTTCGGGTTTTTTTTTTTTTTGGAGAGAGATCAGGCTGTTTTGTACTTTAACTTCTTGCGACTATCTTGCAAAGTTAATATCCATAGTAGCTATATAGATAATAGAAGATATCCAATATTTTAGTAAGCTGACCTATAATAGTATCCAATTTCAAATGCTTTAATAATGAGAAAACTGATTAAACTTAATGCTTATATTTAATTTTAAAAGCATCATAGACAACTAATGAAACAAATAGGTTTTATAAGTTCAAGTCTTAACATGTTAGTTTACATGTGAAATTAAAGAATATGTAGATTTTTTAATTATTTGAGTTAAATACAAGCAGTTTGTGTGTGTATATCCACATGCATGTGTTCATCTGCACACACATTACTAGAATTAAATTATGATTATTCTTCTATGAATTGACACATAAATTTTATTTGCCTGAAAAATGCTGTCTTTATACAGCAGAATTAACTAAATATTGTGTGCCTTTTTATGATGTCCTTGCAAGTTACATGAGCTGATGACAAGTTTCAGATATTAAAATTTGGAGGCTAGTTTCTTACTGCTATCCTCTGCCCACAGGTTGTGTATAAAAATAATGATGTGAGGCTGGAATTATCTCGACTTGCCAAGCAAGGAGATCCTAAGATGAAGATCCATGGAGTGGTGGCATTTAAATGTGAGAATGTTGCAACTTTAGACCCAATCACCTTTGAAACCCCAGAGTCTTTCATCTCTTTGCCTAAATGGAATGCAAAGAAAACAGGCTCCATATCATTTGATTTCCGTACAACAGAGCCAAATGGCCTCATCTTATTCAGCCATGGCAAGCCAAGACATCAGAAAGATGCCAAGCACCCACAGATGATCAAGGTGGACTTCTTTGCTATTGAGATGCTAGACGGCCACCTCTACCTCCTCCTGGACATGGGGTCAGGCACTATAAAAATAAAAGCCCTGTTGAAGAAAGTGAATGATGGAGAATGGTATCATGTGGACTTCCAGAGAGATGGACGGTCAGGTAATCTTACCATTTTTCTATGCTGTTTTTCTGCCACAGCATCCCACCCAGTGTGCCATTTCTAAAAGTGAAAACCAAGACAGACAAAGATTTTCTGCATTTGTTTCTTTAGCGTAAAAGAAACTGCCTGCTATTGCTTCTGTTTCACACTATTTAGAAATCAGAAAGAGCTAATTAATCATCATAGTTGGGCATCAAACCTCAAATGTTCAAATGTCTTTTAGAATAGCTTCTTAAATGAACTTTTATTGGGTAATCAAGTGCCAAATCTTGCAGAAAATTTTATTTTGAATTCACAAGGGAAAAAAAAAATCAGTTTTTGTATTTCCAGTTGTCTCTTATGTATTAGATGTTTGGGGGTACCCAAAGTGGCAAATATAAAATATGAAAAAAGTCAGAATGATCCATACGTAAAATCCTTAGTATGGTACAGCATACTTTCACCTTGGATGAGTCAATGGCATTAAGAATACTTTAATCAATACAGTAGCATTTCAAGGACAGTGGCAAAGCTCTGCTGCCTTTCCAAACCGCTTCCCTTTCTGCTGAAAGATATTTGGAATTCCACCAGAAAATACTCTGTTTCCTATTGCTGCGCTTTATTTCTCTAAGAGAGAGGTGGAAAGGTGGCAGGTAAAGTTTATCTGCAGAAATAACATTTACATTGAAATCTGGGAGTGTCTTAGGGGCTGAGCATGTTGACTAATATGAGCTTTGAGGGGAAAGAATCATCCAAGCAGCAGAAATGACATTTGTGGGAATCCTGGGAAAGAGAGGGAAGGAGGGAGGAAAAGAGAGAGAGAGAGAGAGAGGAGAAAAAAGGGAGAAAGATGCAGACAGAGAGGGAGAGAGGAGAGCAAGAGAGAAAATTGTTTTTATTTATTTTATTATTATTATTATACTTTAAGTTCTGGGGTACATGTGCAGAACATGCAGGTCTGTAACATAGATATACATGTACCATGGGAGAAATTTGTTTTAGGTATACAACTATATTTCTTTAATTCTCTTCACCCTGGGCTCCCATGCTCTGATTATCCTACTCATACATAAATCAAATTATCTTCTTATAATAGAAGACAACTGAATTTAGATCTATCTACTCTCCTTCTCTACTCCACTCACCCCTAATCAACTCTAAAAGAAGCCGAGTACTTTTTTTAGACCCAGTAGTCTGTGATAACCATGGTCTTTCAGAAGGGCCCTGTTGAAGGCCTGGGTCTGAGCTCTCCTGTCCATACCATCTTTGTGTGGGCTCCCTTGGTCCTTGATTACTCATAGTTTCTCTGCCACAGAACTGTTTTCTAACTCCCCATTATCCCTGCTTTTTTGTTCTGCTGTTTATAGATCAAGAAGATTGTGCTTGCCTATTTGGAAATATGTTTTTTACCTAACAAAATAAAGAAATAGAATATATGGAAATTGAGGAGTTGGGAGTGAATGTGGAGAGAAGGAAGGTCAGAACCCATTGCTCGGATTCCCAGATATATTGGAGACTGTGTTTCTGATTCATTCCTCTTGGGAAACTTAGTCTCCCTAAATAGTCTCACTTTCGTAAAGAAGTCTACAAGGAATTGGATTGCCTTTTTTTCTTTTTTCTTTTTTTTTCTGATTTAAGCTGAGAAGAGTTCATTGATGGGAACACAAAAATATAACATTAATAATAGAGTATTCCCCTCTGGTTCCCTCCAGTCTATCTCTGCCAGAGACAGCAGTTAATTTGCTACATATGAACTTTCAAGCAGAAGAATTTTAAAGTGGTTGAGGCATGGGCTTATCTAGTGCTTTGAAATATTAGCTTGTGGATTTTATTTTTTATTTTTTTTATTTTTTTTTTCTTTTATTTTTTTTTTATTTATTTTTTTTTTTATTGCATTTTAGGTTTTGGGGTACATGTGAAGAACATACAATATTGTTGCATAGGTACACACGTGGCAGTGTAATTTGTTGCCTTCCTCCCCTTCACCTATATCTGCCATTTCTCC
>CAUYQU010041616.1:0-29438 GCA_963574635.1 Cheracebus regulus | reverse complement strand
GGCATTCTGATTTCGGGTGTTCTCAGCCTTTTTGCACTGGTTTCTTCCCATCTTTGTGGATTTATCCACCTGTCGTCTTTGTAATTGCCGACTTTCAGATTGGGTCTCTGAGTGGACGTCCGGCTTGTTGGTGATGAAGTTTTTTCTATTTCTTAGTTTTCCTTCGGGGGGCACCCCTTCCCTACAGAGCTGGGCCTTCCCAGGTTCAGCTGTGCTTGTTCTCAGTCCTCGGCGCTTCCAATTGCTGTTCTCCTTGTGGGGATGGGACCAGCCGAGCCCGACTAAAAGGGCATCCAGTCCCGTACACTCCGCACAGAGAAGCGCCGCACTGGCCAAAAGAGCCGCGCTGGTGACCCGTGTGGCTCCTTCGCCGGGAATCTCCCAGTCTGTGGGCATCAAAAATTCGTCTGCAGTTGCGGCGTCCACTGCCTCTCTGCGCTTTCACTGAGAGCTACAATCCTGAGCTCCTGCTACGTGGCCATCTTGGATCTCTCTCGGCATGTTGAATATTTTAAGCTAAAGGAAGTTGAGAAAACAGCAGAAGCAAGAAAGTCTCTCTGACCTTCCCCTGCCCTTTTCCTCTGAAGCAGGTCGTAAGACCCTCATGCAAGAGATGCCCTCCCTATACTCAGAGGGAAGCAGCATTCTTATCTCAAAAGACAAAGGGACACAGTGAAGAATCTAACAAACAGGACTTACTAAGTTTCCTCTAGCTTACTACACTTACCCCATACTCTTTGCCCTATCATGTTTCTCCACAACTGTTCACTTTTCATCAAACCTAGTATCAAAAACACTCGGATTTAACTGTTTTTTTCAGGTCATTTCCTTATGAATACTCCTGTACCATGTAAAACTTAGATTAAATACATTTGTATGCACTTCTCTTGTTAATCTGTTTTTTGTTACAGGCCCCTTAGCCTGAATTTAGGAGGCTAAAAGGAAACATGCCTGAGCTAAGTTGTAAAAGAGAAGTAGGCATTTTTTAGCCTGACGTTGGCATACACAAAGAAAGACAACAGTGAGGGCATCTTATGCATGCATGGACTAGAAAGAAGTTCTGTTTGGGACTCCAGTCTTCTGATTGGCTCATTCATATGCTGTGAGGTGGGCAGAGGAGGCACAGTGAGAGATGGGCACCATTTAATTCTGAAAAACTGTACACAGCTAAGGGGAGGGGCAGCAATGTAGTTGAGGTTTGGTGATATAGAGAGAGGCCTCTTGTGAGGGTCATCCAGAGTCATTCTGGAGAGTCTATATGTGATATATATAAATATTACATACATATTTATGCATACAACCATACATATTCAGGGAAATATGCAGCCCCTGAAATTATTAGGAAAATTGACCAAGTAAGTGTAGGCTGCATGAAATGGGAACAAGGCAAGACCCATGGCTGGTGATTAGTTGACTGTTGCAGTAATCTTTGAGTGGTTGATGAAGTCAGGATTATGGCTTCATCAACCACTCAAGGTGGGCCAGGATTATGTCAAATGAATAAAACAAAAATTATCATCATTATTATGTATGACTGTCAGTGCCAAGAGCAACATGACAAGACTGGGTGCTTGATTGGATCTGACAAATATAAGTGAACAACACTCCATTCAGAAGGCTTTCTCTTCTTTTTCTCCTCTTCCTTGTCATCTCAGCTCTGAAAAGAAAAATATATCCTGGCTAATAAGCTTCATTTTACATGACATTAACCAGAAATTTTTATTAACCAGCAAATGGCAACTTCCCCTTCTACCCCATTCATTAGGCAATGAATTTTAAATTGAAAGAGAGGTGTTTTAGAGGCCAATTTCACATCACTGCTTTAATTTCTTGTTTGTCAATTTGTATAGATTTCCGATGATGTAGAAACGGATGACTGCTGGCCAAAGGAACACAGGGATGCCTGTGACTCCCTCTAGGATTTTGGATGAATGCTTTGCTGCTACACCTAATAAACTAATTTTCTTCCCCTACACAACAGATGAAAATGAGAATTTAAGATTCTAAATTCTGCTGCCCAGTTCTCTGTCCTCTTGCTCTCCCACTCCAACTCTGTCTTAACACTCCTGTGAAAAGCAACTATGACTAAGGTGAGACTTACATGTCAGAACAAAAAAAAATTGCAATTTAATACACTCTGAAATTATTTCAGAAACAGTACACTCTTGAATAATTTAGACTTGTCTCTGAGTTTTAAGCTCCAATCAAATAATTAGATAAGGTAAATTAAGGAGGCCAGCAAATGCCATTTACTGGTTTCATCGCCTATTATACGTTTTCAGATTAAGTGTGCAAAAGCACTTAGAGGAGATGTCAGAGCTTCTTCCTGAGGGAAGTCATGTGACCGTCTCTACCTCTCACAAATGCTCCTTTTTCTATCAAAGAGCCATTTGTTTGCTCTTTACTGTAAATAGCCCACACTATCCTCTAAATGGCCACCTGCATGAGCCCAGCACTTAAGAAAGACTAAAAAGCCGTATCAACCAGTGATAATACATGGATCTTTATGAGGCTGATGGAAATGAATTATTTCAGAAAATCATCACAGGAGTAACAATTTCTTAAATGGATTAGATTGAGTTGAGGGCTATATTATAGCTTCTTTCTATTCTGGAAATATCTAAATCATTTCAGTATTTTCCATAATGAAGTTTTCTAAATAGACCCATGAAATAAAAGAAGTGCTTACTGTTATGTACCAGTCATTAGTCCAAATTCTTCATCTGACTCTCCATTACCCAAGATCAAATCCACTCTACAAGATACCAAAAGGTCTAACTCTCTCCCAGATGTCAGTGGGAGACACCAGGATGGGATATTTGAAAGTCACCCAAGATATGAGGAGGGACCTGTTTGCCATCTTCACTGCATATCCTTTGGAAATTTTCTTTCAGGCCACAGGAAGCATGCCCAAGCAGCCTGCAGTGGGACTGCCAATGGGATGGAGCACTTGCCTGGGCAGGAAGGATAAAATGGCAACAGGCATCTTCTTGTAACTCACTACACCAGTGGTCTGCAGATTTTGTTGTGTATCAGAATCACCTGCAAGGCGCCACCCCCCAGAGTTTCCAATTTAGTGGATCTGAGAAGAGCCTGAGAATTTTCGTTTCTAACAAATTCCCAGATGATGTCAATACTGCTGGTCTGGGACTACCCTTTAAGAACCATAGCATCCTTTTGAAAACTCTGAGGAGGAGGCTGGTGGCTGGCTAGGTATTATACCCTTGTTTCTGTTTCTTCATATCCTTGAGTATATTTATTCTTACTTACCCCTCCTTGGCTGATTTTGCCTCCTTCCTCTGCTCTCAACACTGTCATTGCCCTCACTAGGCCTTGGCCTCTTCTTCACCCTATCAGAACACCCTTCCTCCTTCTTTCTGTCTCTTCATCTTCCTTCCATTCTCTAAAGCTCAAGTCAAATCCTAATCTTTCCCCAAAGATGATTCTAAATAGCTCAAGCTCTCATTTCTCTCTCTTTTTTTTTCCTTAAGTCTTCCAGTTTTTGTGGTCTGTAGTAAATCTTAATTGTTCTCAGACTGATTCAGGGAGTTTCTTTCTTCAAGTAAATTATAAGTTCTTGCAGGCAGGGATGGTTCATAGATAAAAGTAGTAATGATATTTAATATGGTGAATGTTTACCACGTGTTAAGCATTGCACTAACCATTTTACATTTATTAATTCCTGAGGTATTATCATCATTCACCTTTTACAAGTGAGGAAAACTGAAGAGCAGAGTGCATAATATCACACAGGAGCACTTGGTGGGGCCAGTATTCAAGCCAAGACCACCTGAGTTCTCTTTAACCACTACCCCGGTGACGCAAGGGTCCCCTAGGCACCTCAGGCAAAGCAGTCAGCATAGAACCTGGAATATAGTGGCAAGAGCACTCTGTAAATGACAGCCAGGATTCCAGAAGGAAAGGCTGATTCCTGAGTGGTTACCGAGGGAGCTGAGCAGACATGTAGCCTACATTTTCTTATGATCATTTTACTTTGATCAATGCCTTCTTCATTACCCTAAGCACACAGAAATGATGGTTATAGGTGTGCAGAGTTGCTTCACACATAGCCCAGTTGTCTTTGCACTGTGCTATTCACCTTTTATTTTCTTATTATTTTCATGGGTGAGGGCCTGTATTTGAATGAGTGTGACAGAGTTATAAGGGCATCCCATGTTCACAAAATAACCTTTATGCCCTAAGACTTGCCACTCATTTGGGGCATTAATCAATAACCCCAGGATTTAATAGCTCTGCAGGGCACATCACATATGCCAATTGCCAGTTGTGACAATAGAAAATAAAATATAATACAAAAATTCCTATTTATGAATTTTCATTTTCATAGCAATATCTTTAATTGTGAAGCCAATAATGACAACATGAAGCATTGATAATTACTATAAAAATCTTTACGAACCCCATAATATAGCAGTTAATGTATTGCTATTCTTTTGCTCAAATGCAAATCTCTTTTTTGGCATATCTCTTAATTCTCCCTCAATGAACATGTTTATAGGTACACTGAAAGCTTAGAGTATTATTTGGTTAGGATGGCTTCTTTTAACATAAGAAGCTCTAACGTTTATATATCAAAGAATGATACACATGATTTATCACACATCAAAATTCTGAATATACCAAGCAGTCATGCTTGTCTTTGTACTAAGTCTTCCTTGTAGGTAGTCTATTTACCTAATGCACTTTTCTCCCTGAAGCACTGAGGTATATGCTTTTGTATACTTCTATTTCTTTCTATTTGAAAGATAGAAAATAATGTCACAAGCTGAAACAGATTTTTAGTTAAGTGTAACTAAAAAATCCCAGAGAATTCATTTCAATCTGTATCACTTTGCACATTGAGCTTGAGCACCAATATGCTAACGTAAACAGATGGACTTTGAGGACAATGGGTGCAATTAGCTGTGTGGACTGGGCCAGATACATGTACAGGGATGCTGCAGGATGCCTGAGTCACTTTGTATGAGCTAAAGTAGAAGGACAGCATCTCTTAAGGACCACAGGTACAAAGGTAAGCCCAAGCCTCAAACTCAAGGAGGTAGCTTTCCCCCACCACTAGGAAAGGGCAGCAGAGTACACTGGTGTCAGCAATATAGAGGCAAAGTGGAAGGTACTTATTTGAGCATAGTTTTGCTTGAAGATGCAGTGAGTCATGTGCTGCACATGGCAAGCCATGATGGTTGAAGCCTTGCTTTGAGGTGGCCTGGCTGCTACCCAGTTAAGCTTGTTGCCTGCAGAGCCCCATTTTTGGCCTCATTTACTAAACTGACTGTCATTAGCAGCCTCTAAGCCTATTGCCTTCCACATACACACATGGGTGGTCCTTTTTCAATTATTGATGTTAATGTGTGAGAGTAAGAGGGAAAATAATGAATAATTGACTCCCAACTTCATATTCCTTAATACTTCCCTAGTCTTCTCCACATCCAATTATCTTATCAAAGTTTCCAGCAAATCTTAACCTTGAGAGATGTACCCAAATGCGCTTCTCTGGGACTCTGAATTCCCAGTGCTTTTTTTTTTTTTTTTTTTTGTATTGATGTGTTTGCTGCAGGAATTGCAAGAACCTAGAAGCTCCCAGAACCCCTGCCCTGAGGAGACTTGCAAGGTTCTCTCTGGAGATCTTTAGGAGGCTAGGTTCATAACTGGGTCTCTCTTAACTAAAGCATCCGGCCTCCCCTGGAAACATGATAATCTTCAGCTTCTAATACAAAGGTTTTGCCTTGCGGTGTTTAGCTTCCGGTCAGTTAGCTGTTCTCTCTCCATCCCAGGTCAATCTCAGAAAACCAGGTTAGCACTAAATGTGGTGACCATTAGGAGCAAACTATCGGTGTGAATGTGTGTGTAAATTTAGATATATTGCCACTTCCCTCCAAAGCTATTTCTCCATTCTTAAATTAAGAGGAAGAAAATGGCTAATTTCTTGGTTGAAATCATTTCTGTCATTTTACTGTGTACTTGAGACCACTGCAAGCAAATGTACAGATTTTTACTGAAGTGTATTGGTTTTTAGAGCTGAGGATTTTAGAAAGCCACTGCAGATCTCAGGCTTCTAAAGAAACTGCCAGTGAGATCAAAGCTGCTAAATCTGGCTCAAGCATTATAGCCCAGGAGCCTGAGTGAGTTTTGAGCAAGAAATAATCTAATAAATTAAAAAAAAACCTGCCTCTAATTGTGCATAGGAGACTCTCATCAATTAACTGTTTATCAAATGGTTTTTGACAGCAATCTTGCCCTTGGTATAACTTAAATACATTTGTTTATCAATTGCTTTTCGCTTTTTTTCCCATTAATATATGGGAGGTTGGGTTGCTGGTTGGTATGTTGATAGCTCAATCTCCTTGTGACGCATGCCTTCCACCCCCGCATTCTTCTCTGTGTCTTGGAGGAAAACCAGGAATCTCATTACCCAGTTCTTATATGCCTCCAGGTTACATTTGTCCAGTGAGAGGCACCCCTGTGAAACGTCTGAGGCAGAAAAGGGGAAGCCATTTTTCTTTACTGCCAGCTACAGGCAGTAACTCAGAGCCTCAGTTTCTCAGAGTCCTCCTGAGAAGCACCCACTATGGGCAACTTGATCACAACAGAAGCCCCAATTTCCCTTGAGATCTCTGCATTTTGGATGCCCTAAAAGTAACCTTCTGACCTTTCCTTACCCAGCCCTTCGAATGGTTGTGCAAGCCTTAATTCCTCTTTTAACCCTCTCCAACTCATCAAAACATCTAGCATGACTTCTGTTTTCTGATTAAACCCTGACTGATACTGGGGCCAAGGATTCATTCTCTTATGCTTCTTTTTACTCGTAATATAAAAGTTAGGGGTGTTAGTCAGTGAGAAAGTACTTATTGAAAGCACAGGCCAGGGGTGGTGGCTCAGACCTGTAATCCCAGCACTCTGTGAGGCCGAGGTGGGTGGATCACCTGATGTCAGGAGTTCGAGAGCAGCCTGGCCAACATGGTGAAATCCTGTTTCTACTGAAAAAACAAAACAAAACAAAAATTATCCGGGCCTGGTGGCAGGCTCCTGAGGTCCCAGCTACTCGGGAGGCTGAGGCAGAAGAATCACCTGAACCCAGGAGGTTGCAGTGAGCAAAGATCACGCCACTGCACCCCAGCATGGGTGACAGAGCGAGACTCCATCTCTTAAAAAAAACCACATAATTTACATTGCAGTGTGTTAGGTATGAGGACACACATCAAGATAAAGTCCCCAAATAAAACAGATAAAATAATGACTGACCATGCATACGTGAAATGTATATGTAAACACAGTAACTGAAAGTTTGTGCCAAGGGAAGATTGGATCAGGGAATCTTCTAGAGGCAAGAAAATCACAAAGATGTTTCCTTTCTAAACTCTTCTGCTGGGCAAATGTTCAGCATGCAGCCTTCTTGGACATGGGCTGTTGTCCCTGACTACATCCATCCTGAGCTCTCTGATATGCCATCCTGCAGGGCAGCACTATCATTGTATGCCAGGGGCACAGGAGGAGCAAGTCCTGTGAATGAAGAAAGTAATGTTTAATTTTCTGCTGCTTCCTGGATACTCACAGGGTGTATCTGGGAAGAATTTGAGGCCATGAATAGTTTTATTAAAAGATACACCTATCATTTAGAAAGATTTGGGCTTCAAGACAGAAAATGCTTACTCAACTGACTTAAACCACATAGAATGGATGTAGGAACAGTTAGAGGCTCCATGATGCCATCCACCCAGGTTTTTCTTGTCCTCTCCTCTGCTGTCTTCAGCATCAGTTCTATTTTGATGCTGTCCTCCCTGTGGAGGCAAGACAGCTGCCACATTCCTAAGTAACACATCTAGAAACAAAATAACATTGGGTGCCAAAAAGGGAGCACAGTTTCTGGTGTTTATATTTTCATAAACAAACCAAACTTTCCCTCTAAACCCCTAGCATTCCACCCTTCTTTCACATCCCACTGGCTAGAAGTGAGTCATAAGCTCACCCCTAAACCTATCACTGGAAAGAGAATGGGGCCATACAAATTGACTTAGTTCAGCCAGGATTCAACCCTGGAAGTGTGGTAAGTCCCCTGCTTCGTGCCACATGAGCGCCTGATACTGGGTCTTTGGCAATAGAAAATCAGGAGGGGATGTATATTGGTTTCTCTGGAAATTATCTGATCAAAATGGTAGCTATTGGCTGGGCACAGTGGCTCACACCTATAATCCCAGCATTTTGGGAGGCCAAGGCAGGAGGATTATTTGATCCCAGGAGTTCAAGACCAGCCTGTGCAACATAGTGAGAGACCTAGTCTCTATCCAACCAGCCCCCATAAGAAAAAAATTTTCTGGGCATGTGGTATGTGCCTGTGGTCTCAGCTACTTGGGAGGCTGAGGTGAGAGGATCTCCTGAGCTTGGGAGTTCAAGGCTACAGTGAGCTGAGATCATGCCAGTGCACTCCAACCTGTCTTCAAAAGGAAAAAAAAGGTAGTTACTTATTGTAACAGGAAGCAAGGAGGGCCTCAGATCTGTCAGTGTTATTCATGACAACCACACACTTTCAGAAAATTTCAGTGGGATTCACACCTTTGCACTAGCATACTCCACGGTTCTTGGATGCAACTGTGCTCTATGTAAATGTGTATTCAACTATTCCTGGAATTCTGTTTTCAGTACTGATTTTAATGAGAGGAATACTTCTTTATCATGACAAAGTCGTGGTCAAAAGAGAAGCTCAACATTGTACTGAGGTCATAGAAATAGTATTCCATTATTGTGCCTAGAGCAAGCTGAGTCACATGGGTGGGAGAGTTTACATTTCAGGATTGAGGGGCCACCAGAAAATATTAAAAAATATGCAGCGAAGACCTTTCCATAGAATGAGACAGCGCTAGACATGGCCCACCTGGAGATGAGCCGATCTGGCATTTTCTCATTATTAGGGTTTTCTGCAAAAGCAAACAAGCAAAAAAACAGTGGTTCCATTGTTAACTATGTTAGGGAAATGCTGAGCAAAACATGGTAAAACAGGTGTATCTACTTCAGGTTCTCTCAGATTTTTTTGATACGGTGCCACAAATTGGAGCTCTCTAAAAGGGGATATTATATTCAGTGTTTCCCAGACATATTTGACCACAGAATACAAAATGGAATATGGTGAGACTGATATGCAGAATCCACTTTGGGAAAGACTTCTCAGGCTCTTCATTTTACAGCTAAATAAACTGAGGACCTGTGAAATGAAGGGATGTGTCCAAGCTTGCTCCATTAGCCAGAATTCCTTGGGAAACAAATGGAAGCATCAAGAGAGTTTGAAATAAATAATAATAAAAAAATGATTAATTGAATGTAAGCAGGATTAGGGAAGCCAACACAAGATAGAGTGAGACACCCAGGGAATCACAGCAGCTAAAAGCCATTGCCACCCCAACCCTAAAGAGGAAGGAGAAGGAAGCTTGTTACTGGAGCCCAGCTGAGAGCTGGAGAAACAGAGGGGCTGCCTGTCAGAACTATCATGGGGTAGGGAAGAGGGGGATAAATACATGACCTCAGCCTGTCTCTCCTCCTGTCCTCCCCTTTTTGTCCTCCCTTGGTGCTGCCCATTGGCCAAATCCACCTGGAAGCCAGAGAGCAGGAGCCTGGTGATGTAGTCTATAGAGGTCAGCCTCCCGGGCACAGAGCTGAGCAGAGAAGGGTGAGCACATATCTGTGGGGCAGGTAGGGAATAAACAGCACAGTTACATAGCTAGTATTTTGCTTTTTTCATTTTCAAAAAAATGTTTACCCCATATTTCATACACTTATTTGAGTTAGCTTAATAAAATTTAATGCAATATAAAACAAAATACTGAAAACATAAAGCAATGGTTTTCAAGATGTGGTCTCAAAGTGTGATTTCTGGGGGTTCCCAAGACTCGTTCAGATCTGCAAGGTCAATTTGTAATAGTACTATGATGTTATCTAGTGTTTTTCTTTCACTCTTTCACAAGCAAACCGTGGGTTTTCCCCAAATGTGTGCCTGTGGATTCTCGTGATTTAAAATTGCCCCATTTTAATTTCTAATATAGTAGATGATAAACGTTATTCACATAAACACAATTTCTTTGGATCCTCAATTATTTTTGATGTAAAGAAATCCTGAGACCAAAATGTTAAAGAACCACTGATGTAAATGTAGCAAAAGGAGAGATGTGTCCGGGTACTTGAAGTATTCTTTATGTTGGGCACCAAATCTTCTAGGTTATCTGACAGCAAAGTCTGTAGAAAACATAAGGGTTAGATGGTAAGTCATCTCTAGAGAATGAGATGTGACTTGGGTAAGTTTTCTAACAACAAAGTATAAGAAGCCCTTGTGTTGAGTTCATGTATAATGATCTACTTATTAAAAATGATATATGGGATACTGGATAATAAAATATCTTTATTGCAAGAGTGGTGTATTAGTTTCCTATTGCTGCATAATAAATGATCACATAATTGATGGCCTAAAACCATACTCATTTGTTATGTCACAGGTTTTGTGGGTCAAGAATCTGGGCATGTCATAACTGGGTTCTTTGCTCAGGGTCTCACAAGGCTGAAATCAATGTGGATTGCATTCTCATCTGGAGGATGCAATGGAAATGCTAGGATCTGCTTCTAAGCTCCTGCAGTTTGTTGGCAGAATTCATGTCTTTATTACTGTAGAATGAATGACAGCATGCTTTTTTAAAGTCAGCAACAGAAATAAGTATCTGCTGCTTCAAGTCTCAAACTTCAAGGCCTGGACCCTCTTTTAAAAGGCTCACCTGATTTGGCAAGGCCCACTGAGGGTAAACACTCTTTTGTCTAACTAAAAGTCAATTGATCAGGGATCTTAATTATACCTGAAAAAAAATCCCTTCAACTTTGCCATAAATATAATCACAGGAGTGGAATTTTCTTACTTTTGTCCTATCTTATGGTTAAAAGCAAGTTACAGCTTCCACCCATATTCATGGCAACAGGATTAAGAGCATGACTCATTAGGGGTCACCCTATGATGTATCTGTCAGAGATAGGGAACAGATTTAACCGCAATCAGAAGGGTTTTAATACAAAGGCGTTAGCACACATACATGACCAAACTCCTGAGTGAAGACCTTAGAAGCAATATTCTTTTGGGCAAGATTCCACTTGTGTAAACAACATTCCAGACTTTCAATCAAAACAGTACAGTCAAAATCGGAACACAGAAAATACAGAAGCATTGTTACCTTGGACAAATGAAGCAATGACAAAGATAATGTAAAAGGTGACTCAGAATCAAAATAAAGCTGCACCAGGATCTTACAATTCTGCTAGTAATTGACTTGGTGAATTTGGCACCTCTAGTCTAATCATTATTGGCAAACACTAATCATGCTGTAAAAGCTAATTAGGATTAAGGAGCATTGTCCTGGAGAGCAAGGGGATGTGTATGAGGTTTTAAAGGCCTTAATATGTGTCTTTGAATTTGTTAGACTAATATTTTAGTATTTTCCAACGCTCCCTTCCTGAAAAGTGTTGAGAAAAAAGCTGATAGGATTTTTAAATTAATATCCTACAGATGAGGGATTATTGAAGGAATTTTCTAGGAATAAACTAGTCTGTAACTTGGTGGTGATAAAGAATTTCCTTCTGTAAAGATGGAAGAGGCCACTCTCTATGCCCATGATGCAGAAACAATACCTTTAGAATTAATCAGGGGACCTCACTCACCTAGAGGACAAAGCTTACTATTGTGGGAAGAGGGTAGCAACTTCAATGGGCTCTCCATGCTTTGTACACAGTCTGCTCTCAAAAGTGTTGAAGATGAGGATGAAGATAGTGAAGATGAAAAAATGATAATCCTCAGAGAGTTCAAAACCCTAATTCTTAATAGCTATCTTTGCTAATAATGTCTTGTTATTGACCAGGACCATGTGATGCAAAGTACAGGACTGGCCTCCAGCTGAGGAAGGGGAGAGAATAGAGAGGATGAGGGGATGCTGCCAGGTCAGGGAGCTCTTGGATGGAAGGCAGAGAGCCTCAGAGACACATTTCACCTAATGTAAATGTTACCCAGAACGGTTGCTATTTTTGTTCTAAGTAGTTTGCTTATGTCAAAAATGCTTATTTCCCCAACAGTCCTGAGGAAATAAGACACAGAAGTCTGTTTTTAATTTTCATGATATCCTGCAATTCATATCAGTCTGGATGCATCTGTGTGGTTTTTCTTTTTTGGTACTGTTTGGATGTAACTAAGCATATCAATATACAGGTACTTAACTATATATTAACAGGGCCATTTGTTAACAAACTTGGTTATAGGATGGAATTAAACTGTGGTAGATTTAATAACCTGTAATAAATCAATTAATACCAAGTCATTACTTAGAATCTGAATTTATAGATATATTACCATATCTTGACATGAATTTATATTAATTGATTCGATATTTTTAATAATAAAATATAAAATTTAGTATTAATAAGTGGGACTATGGTACAATTTTAAAAAGGAGAAAAACAAAATTATGGTTTTTCTAGTTCTTTTATAGAGTTGAAACAGTTAATATGTTTCTCTCAGTCTCACATGATATTTTCATTTGCCTCTATGCCTATCAAAAATTTATAAAAGCTACTCCAAGACTGGTTATCTTAATGATTTTTGTTTTTCCTCCATTTAAATGTGTTTATTAAGGAAAACAGTAATGGAGCCAAAGGTAGGTGAGTCCATTATAATAAGGGAGCTATGGTAATTAAATTATTGTACGGCCACCCCTCGAGCTGTCATTTGAAAGGATGAAAGCTTAATTTTTCCATTAACAAAGTCAATTTCATCCAAGCTGTTGTTTAAAATGCCACATGCATTTAAAAATTACATGTTTAAACTAATCAGGAGCAAATGGAATTCAAACCCCTCATCAAAATAACATGGATAGATTGTAAATTTATGGAGCATTTTCACTATAGAAAACTAAGTCCATTCAAAACATATCCAGGAGTCATCAGGCAAACAGGGAAGTGCTGATGTAAACTACCCACTGTGTGAGCGTAAGGCAGAAAGGTCTCTAATAAATTAGAGTAAATAGCAGCTGAACTGGCCTCACCCTGGCTTATCTGTTCAACCTAGCAAAGAAAAAAAGTTAGCATTAATTGGTATGCTCTAGGCTCTCTCAAAGGAACAGGCACTTAGAGCAATTAAGTCAGATGCAGAAAAACAGCTCTGCATTGAAAAGCTGACAGCAGGACTCCTGCACAATATACGTAATGAGTGGCTGAGGACTTTAATGGATGGAGGCTTGGAGACTAATGGACAATTAATGTAAAACAGATGACTTCCCTTGGAGATGACAGTCTTTTGAAAGGCGCTTCACCTGCTGCTCGAACAAATGCAGGCTAAAGTGAAATGAAAACAAACGTGGTCTCATTGAAGTAGGCTAGAGCTAGTATTTGTGTCTCTGCTTTCTCCTTGAATATTTTCAAAAAGTAGGTCAGGAATTTAACAGTTTCCTGCGGCTGGCGGTGCAAGCCCCCTCCCGTGGCCTCCTGCCATCGAGGGTGGCCTGAGATCACTGACTGTGCCTCTTGAGCCTTTTTTTTTTCTTCTTTGAGAAGCTGCCCTAGCTCGCCTTGTTTAACAGGCAAACAGAAGACAGGGTATATTATAGTGTTACAGCCTCACTTTTAAAATGACAACAAACCACCCCAACATAGAAATTGCAGTAAATACATATTGGAACATCTCTTAGAAATTTAAGAACATGATTTCTTCTCAAACTAGGTCATTTTAATTGTGCCTTAATTTTAAATTAAGATAACTGGAGCCCTTCAAATTTAAGCTTTATAAAAGCACAGACAGGCTCCCTCCTTATAAGTCGTTGTGTACCGAAAGCAAATAATTGTTTGCCAAGAGAAACCCATTTCCTATAGAAACAATGCTGCAATGGTATTTAAGTTTCCATGTGATCTTCCCGTTTAATCCAGATGGAAGCTTAACACAAGTCAACTTGAGCCCTGGGTCCAGGAACAAGGAGCAGTCAGCTACCCCTGTGGGAGAGGGGAAGGAAGAGGGAGAAAAAAGGATATGTTTTCCTCTCTTTGTGGGAAATGGAATTGGACTGAGCTGTAATTTTGAGTTACAAATGAATCCTTGGCAATTTTCTATCTTTGAACACCCCACTACTCAACACTCAGGAAATCAGTGCCTTATGTCATTTAAGTTGCTGGGCATTTCACTCCTGACTCCAAGCCCTCAACCCCTCTCCTCACTACAAATGTCCATATCTTAGCAATTCCCCACTCATTCTCTTGTAATTTTTCTTCAGTTTTTCTCATAACAGTATCTCTCATCTAGAAATTGAGGAAAGCAGCTTATATGGGGTAATTAACACCTTTGGGTGATGGCTTGAACACTCCCAGAAGCCTTTGCATATTAAAAAAAGAATTGCTTCTAAACTCACATGCATGTCCCATTGACAGATTTCTGTAAGAAAAAAAAATCAAGTCAAAATTTCAGGTATCTAATTCAAAAGAATCCACAAGTGCAGGAGAAATGTATCAGGATATTTGTTAGCAATGACAAGTAGAAACCACATTAAGCCAACGGGAAAATGCCTTAAGTGTAATATATTCATATGGTGTCAGATTATGTAGGAGTTATGTGGGTACATTAGAAAAGTGGCAAACATCACCCTTTTCTTGCAGCCTGATTAGGTTTCAGCCTTTAAGTGCCTGCTCAGCAGGACATGGTTGAGTGGAGTGAGATTTGCCCAGCTCAGTTTATAAGCCCTGCCCCTCCTTGCCACGTGAACACAGAGCCACGGCAAGGGTAGAACTTAGACTGAGGCCAAGTTCAATCCAATATTAATATATGTAGATTGTGTGTTTTAATCCAGAAATTCATGTAGTTGGTGTGGCATTTACTAAAATTTGGGTAGGCAGGAAATATCTACTTTCTTCAAATCAAATTCAATATGGCTGCCATTCCCTATGTCACTGAATTGCAAGAAATTCAATCTTCATTATTTGTTTCCTCTCCACCTCCCCGGGTTTACATAAAAATTGGAAGGATTATTTGGTGCCCAGAAAATGAGCAAGACTCTCAGTGGGTCCAAGGTGCTATGGATCTTCACTCCAAGGCTCCAACTGAGGCGGCTGGCTCGCCGGATTCTGCACCAAGCAGCTTCCCTTCAAGCCCCATTGTCACGTGAGTGCAGACTGCCTGGGAGCAGTGCCAAAGCACCGGCTTTGGGCATGTTCCTTCCTTCCTTTTCAACAGCTTCCATGTTCCCTGGAGGAACGCATTGACCCATTCCCACCCCCACCAACCCTCTGACTGAGTTCAGGTTTCAGGCAAGGGAGGTGAGTTTCCGGGTGGCCAGTTGGAGGAGCAGTTACCTTAATGCAGTAGTTCTCAGCACTTGGGTTCTGGCCTGCAGCGTCAGTATTAAAGGGATAGTTACAGTTAGAAAGGCCAATTCCTGAACTCCATCCCAGACTTGCTGAATCAGAAACTGGGGGCGCGGCCCAACAGGCTGCATCTTAAGCCTTAAAGGACCTGGGCTTTTTGGCCTCTCAACAGACCACCCAGAGGGCAAAAGTTCTGGCTACCTCCTTTAAATGGAGGGAAAATAGAGGTAAAAGCAAAACAGTCCTCATTCTTTCAGATACCTCTATAGCAACAAAAAAAAAAATAAAAAATAAAAAACCCCACATATATAACTTAATGATCTCTCCCCGCTGATAAGGCACTGTGTAAAGCAAAGTTGAGATTTATAAAGGATGAAGAAAACCTGAACTCCTTTGATCTACACCCCACCAATAAATCCTCACCCCTACCTTCTAGGTTTAAGAATTCAGGAGGCTTTATCCTGAAAAAAGAGCATGCAAGAAATAAAGGTCAAGTATTTAGACTAGGCTGTTCCACATCTCCATGGAATGAAGAAATGTGTGAACACCCCTGGAATTTCAATTGGTTCTCCTTTTACAAGGATTTTTATACTAATCAAGATGGAACCAGCACATAACTACCTTATATAAAGAATTTCATATTAAGAAAATACAATATCCCCTAATCTATTATATCAGATAAATGCTAATTTTATCACATCATCTTATTTCAACTTTGTTATAAAGGCTTGATTCATGCAAAAGTGGAGAGTCATCAGTTTTGTTCTTAAACCCAATTAAATGTCACTTCCCGATTCATCCTCCTGCTGCTCCAGATACTTCTAATACTTCTAACACATTTCAGACCTGAAATTTTCTAAGCTGCTTCTTTTCCAAGTGATTTTAAGAACCTGGCATTAAAACATAATTACATGGCGGAAAAATACTTTTGAAGCTGCTCAGTGTGACTTTTTTTAATAGTGAGTTTTCTGACTTGCATGCCTCAGAGGATGATTTTCTGAGCTGTGTGTAACTTGACAGCATCTCTGCAGGCCCATTAGTCACCTTACAAAATTGCATGAACTCTTTCTGGATCCCTGGGGTAGCTAAAACTTAGCAATAAATGAATGGATTATGCTTCATGCAGTCATATTTTTAAACTGCATATATTAACAACCAAGACTGTTGAACAGTTTTTGGCTTTTAAGATTACAGTCACAGTTACTACTCTGTAAGATTCTCTTTTTACAGATTCAAAAACATTTTAAAGACAAATGAAGACTGAATTGGCCTCCAAGTTTTACTTGAGGAAATCCAGGCTATAGATCAATTCAGACCTTGATCAAGGTCACACAGCTTGGGTTCAGTGCAGCAGGAATTAGACTCCTAGTCTCCCACGCTTTCTTTTCACTGCCAATTGTTAAGTTTCAGCCAATTCTTAATTTTTCACTGGCCAAAAAGCCAGTCCGTTACCTTCCATCACATGATTGCCACCTAGTGGTGACTGGTCACCGATGCTGATGCAGTAACTGGACTCAAAGGACAGAAAAGAAATAGAATAAAAATTAAATCTTCTTTAAAATGCATTGAGAGTCTACTCTTCTGTTAGGTGCTTTATTTATCTTATTTAATCCCCTAAAAATTATAAACTAGGAATTTTTATTCAAGAAGAAATGAAGCTGAGAGAGATGAAGAAACTTGCCTAAATTCACGCTGCCTCTATCACTGGTGTTGGAACTGGATCTTCTTCCCTGGACTTGGGTCTCTGTCCTGTAATTTTGACCTACATATGGTTGGACTCTCCTAGCTCTTAGCAGTCCTTTCTGATTGGTATATTCCGCAGGCTGCAGTGATCGGCTCAGAGAAAGCCTGTAAGACACACTGATGCTTTTGCTTATACACGTGAGGAAGAGGCAGGTACTATTTTCCACTCACACAGATAGTAGTAAAAACAGTATGAGCCTGGAAGCGGTCTAACTTCTGCAAAGCAGAGCTAGATATCAAGTCACCATGGAGCAAGAACAGCTGAGATAGAGAGAAACTGAATCTGGTGACATCCCTTGTGCTCTCAATTCCAGTTGTGTTTGAAACCAGCTGTACCACTGTTTCAGTTATGAGCCAATACATGCCTTTATAATAATAAATATTAGTGTGAGATGAGGTTTCTGTATTTTGTACTGAAAACTCCTGACGAATACCAAGGGTTTGCCCTTTTTTGGTTCTTTCTCTTTTCCAACTTTCAACTATCAAGAAATCAACATTTGCATTGTGCCTGTACTTACAAGGCACAGGTCTGTTTTCCAAAACTTGTTGTCCTATTCTTGTAGTTGTAATACTTAAGTAAAAACATTATTTCAAAATATTTAAATATAATTTTAAAATAAATGTTTTATATTAAAAAAAAACAAAATGTGTTGAAAAATATTTGATTTCTCATCCTAAGTATCATCTCCTCTAGAGCAATCAGGAAGTTTACAATCTAAAGCAATTATTCTTTCATTAAGGCAAGAATTGAATAGCACTTTGGGGCCTGTGAGAGAATCTAGCCATCTGTCCACGATTCGTGCGTCATTATGGTTGGAGCAGTGTGGTGGGTTTTGTCAAATGAGATATATTCCCTTGAGAATATCATGCATTTATTCAAGGGAAGGTCAAGATATCTGAATATTTTGGGAAGGTAGCCCTACAAATCAATATTTTTAAAAAAATTATACATTTTTGGATAATGGGAAAAATTAATTTCTTTAAATTATTGATTTCTTAATGTTCAGAATAAGAAATTTATTACATGCAATTTTTTAAACCAGATAACTTCCTGGAAAGTGAATTGTTTATGATTTCAGTGACAAAATAAATAACTTGATGCTAGAAGAAAGTACCAGACTTACAATTTGCTTTCCCAATGTGATTGTCTACTAACTTTTAGAGACTTTACAAGTTGGCTTGAGGATTTGTTTGCTAGAGGCCTGGCTGATAGCCCTCCCGAGCAACATTCAAATGCCGATCACAAAGCTATCTAACAAAGATGTTTTGGCTCAGCAAAGGAAGTTTTTGTTTTTTGCTTGTTACTATTTGAGGCTGCTATGGCAATGAGAGAAAGGCATTTTGCAAGTAATGTATGGAACAATGAATAGGCCCTGGCTACTGTTTTTACTGATGTGATGTTTAATACTGAGTGTCAACTTGATTGGATTGACGGATACAAGGTATTGATCCTGGGTGTGTCTATGAGGGTGTTGCCAAAGTAGATTAACATTTGAGTCAGTGGGCTGGGAAAGGCAGACTCCCTCCCTTAATCTGGGTTGGCACCATCCAATCAGCTGCCAGTTCGGCTAGAATATAAGCAGGCAGAAAAATTTGAAAAGAGAGACTGGCCTACATCTTTCTCCTGTGCTGGATGCTTCCTGCCCTCTAACATCGAACTCCAAATTCTTCAGCTTTGGGACTCGGACTGGCTCTCCTTGCTGCAAACAGCCTATTGTGAGACCTTGTGATTGTGTGAATTAAACACTTAGTAAACTTTCTTGCTGGCCTCTCCTCTCCGTAGACTGCTAGAGATTTTCAAGTTCTTCTCCAAGAAGCCTTAGGAGGAACCAGAAGAAAGGGTCAAAGTGAAGGTCTGTCTACCATTACAACAACTAAACGCACCCTCCGTTCTTCCTATTAAACCAGAGCAGCTTTGCTTTGAGCTCTTTTTCTGTGTATAAGACTCCTTAAAAAGTTTTCTTTCACTGATTCAACAATTGTCTATTTAAAAGTGACTACCTTCTCAGAATTATGCTAAGGCATTGCGATATTCTGAACAAGGAAGGCATGCACGCTACATTTATGTTGTAGTGGAGGAAATAGTCAATATACAAATAAGAATAAACAAAATCATACAAATGGAAGTGAGTTGATAAAGTGATAGTGTGATAAAAAGTGCTGAAGGGGGCATCTAACATTAGAAAAAGTGATGAGAAAATGCCTTGCTGAGAAAGCAATATTTAAATAATGTATTTGATCCATTAGAATAGTTTAAACAAAGCTCGGAGCATGGCTTTTGTCTGTAATTCTAGCACTTTGGGAGGCCAAGGCAGGAGGATTGCTTGAGGCCAGGAGTTCAAGGTCAGCCTGGGCAACATAGGGAGACTCTGTCTCTACCAAAAAATAAAAATAAAAAGTAGGGCATAGTGGCACCTGCCTGTGAGCTGTAATTGTACCATTGCACTCCAGCCTGGGTGACAGAGTGAAATACCCACCTTTTTAAAAAAGGGGAAGAATGAAACAGGAGTAATATGACCCAAATTTTTAAAAACCATTCTTGTGTACCTGGTAGACACAAGAGGGAGTGAAGGTAGAATAGCCAGTAGGAGGCAACTGAGATTATCCTGGCAAGAAATCGTGGTGGCTGGGATTCAGATACTAGCAGTGGGGATAAAGAGAAAGGGATACTTCTGGGTGCATTTCAGTGGATGATAGAACTTACTGATGATTTGGAAACAATGGATGAAGTAAAGAAAGTAAGCAAGCATAATTCCTAATTTTTCTGGTTTTGAGCGTTGGATGAACGGTGATGCCTTTAATAAGATAAGAAACATAGGGAAAGAAACAAGAGTGAGTGGAGATTGTAGAAATACACTTTTGTTTGGTTAGTTTTGGTTTAAAATACCTCTTATTCAAGACAAAATGCATAGTAAGTAGTTTTATGTGGAGGTGAGAACTCAGAGAAGTGATCAGTCCATGTAGATCTAATTGAGAATCCTAGATCCAAATCACTTGGGGTGAAAGAGATCATGAAGACATGGACCTGAGGTTATCTTCCAGGCATTCAAGCAACTGAAGTATGAGCAGAGAAAGGAGAGCTACGATCACATAAAAATCTGAGAAAATTGATGGATTCTGCTGAAAACAACTCCCACCTCCCCAAAGAGAAAAGAAATCTGTAACAATTACCATGGATATTACCAGCACCAAGCCTCAAGTACTCACCTGAGGTGCTCACCAAAATCTGTTTGGGCAGAAGCAGGAAATATTGGCCAGTGATTCAAAAAGGATACCAGGAGAATTTAGTGAATTCTGCTGCTTTTAAGTCTTCAGAGATTATAATAGCTAATTTAGGAAGAACAAGGCCATCCCTTAAATGCTGTACTCCAGAAAAAATAATGGCACGATCTTGGGTGCCACAGCTATGGCTCATAGTTTGTTTACATTCACATGGTCATCATTCTCAATGGATGTCTCCACACTGGGGTGGCTAGATCAGAAAGGCTGTCATAGAGCAATGGGCTCACTGCCAAACACATAGAAGCCAATACTATAGCATTGGCTTTTGGAAAAAGAAAGAAAGCTTTATTCCAAGTTGACTGGCAAGGAGATAGGAGCCAAAACTCAAATCTTTCTCTTGCCCAAGGAGTAGACCAAGCTTTTATGGCATTTCTAACTAGTCCAAAATGATTCCAGTATAGCTGGTCTACCATGTTGGTGGTGTTAACAGTTAGGAGGTTAAAGCTGTCTCTCATTCCACGTGCCAGAGCTGCATGACTTACAGTCTTGGCTCTGTGCCATCTGTAACAACTTAAGAAATGGTTAATCAGTTTAAGCTGGTCCTGCAGTTACAGGGCCAGACTCAAGGATTCTATTCAACACTGACTCCTCTTCCACGTCAAACAGAGGAGTTCCCTACAGAGCACAGATTGCCATTTCAGAAAATCCTATGGTGAATTTTGCAGGAGTCCCTCTCAAATTTCCTGCCAGATAAGCTCAATTGGAATCATTAGCCATCCATAATATAACGTTGAATAATGTTCCACCACAAAAGGAAAGAATGCACTTCTCCATCCTTTTATACCCAGAAAATTTTTGGTACCAAGGAGATTTTAAAATATGCTCTTTTTTTTTTTTTTTTTTTTTTTGATTACCAGATCTGTATTCTAAGAAGTACTAGAAAGGGCAGATTCAAAAGGTAAGACCACAGAGGAGTCTACTGAACCTTTTCCTTATGTCAGTGGGAATCTTCTTTCTTAATACAATCAATCCTGATTATTCCCAGGCTTCTTATTTGTAAATTTGCTACTTGATAACATTTGTTTGTAATCCCCAAATCAGTACTCTGGCGCTTTCTCAGTCATTCACGGATGTGCACAGAGCAGCAAACACCTGAGTTACATGTTTCAGCTCAGAACAAACAAGGCAGTACTGTGCCTACTTGTTTTAGTTTTTATACTGGAAATAAGTGTCCTTTTTGCAATCTCTTTAGTGTCACAATTTTTCTTTCTTGTGCCTTTTTTTTGGTGATTTTGCTGTTTACAATGACCCTCAAGCACAGTGATGAAGTTCTGTCTAGTGTTGCTAAGCACAAGAAGACTATGATGTAGCTTATGGAGAAAAAAATACTACATAAACTTAATTCAGGCATGAGTCATAGTGCTGTTGGCTATGAGTTCAGTGTTACTGAATCAATATATATTACATAAGTTGTCTTTAAACAGAAACACATAAAAGAACAGTATGTGTTGATCACTTTGCAAAAATGTTTTGGCCAAATTCTCAGGGATCTAATCCCATATTTATCCTAGAAGCAATGGTTTGGTATTCGGTAATTCAGTGTTTTTGGGGACTTTAGAAAACATAGCTACCACAAGTAACAACAATTATCCATGTTTATATTATCAGAGGGCCACCACTCAACTGAATTTCCCAAAGGAAGACACTTGTATCAAAGTGACAGAGGTCTCCATCCTAATGAAGGAAGAAATGTACCTGACAACATTTAAATGTCAGATTCCCTTCAATTTTGAAAAGACAAAAAACAAAACAGAAACAAATAGAAAAATCAACAAAACAACAAAACAAACATTTAAAGCATTGCTTAACTAGTCTCATGCCTGTACTGCTCAAGAAATACACGTGTGTGTGTATTGTGTGTGTATATATGTATATATATTGTATATGTATACACACAAAATACATATATAAGAAATATATAATCTGTGATACTGTACTGTATATGTCATTATATATGTCATTATATAGTCATATAATACTATATATTATATATTATTATATAATATGTAGTATATAGTATAATATATACAATATACTATATCATATGTAAAATAGTATAACATAGTATACATTATACATATATATATATCATAGTATATATAATATATACTATATCATATATATAACATAGTATATATTATATATGTTATACTATATCTAATAATAAATATACTATATCTTATACACAGTATACCATATAATATAGTATATTATATATTATTATAGTATATACTATATTAGTTATATACTATATTATATGTACTATATAATATATATTAGTATATATAATATATACTATATGTATCTCATATATGTGTTATTCTATATACTATATATAGTATATATTATATAATATTTATACTATATATGACATAATATAATATAGTATCTATTATAAATGTTATACTATATTATATATAACATATATGTAATATAGTATATAATAATATATAGTATATACTATATTATATGTTATATATTTATGTGAACATTAAATATATTAATATGTTATATATTATGTATAACATATACAAAATATATATTATATATAATATAGTATAACATATAGTATATTACATATATAATATATAAGAGAAATATATATTCTCTTAATATATAAGAGAAAAAATATATTTTTTATAAAAGAAAAAACTAAACACCATCTCCACAGTAAAATTAATATATATGAAAGTACTTGGAGCAAATTCTGGCAGATCATAAAAATATTAGTGTAGTATGCTGAAACAAAGAAATTGCACAGATAGTTATTTGGATACCTAATATGTTAAGAATTAAAACTAAACATAACCCAAATATTAATACATCACTATACTCCTAACCCACATAATTATGTAAAACACTTTCTTAGAATGAGGTATAAAAAAGCTCATATTTTTTATTTATTCCTTGGAGTATTGGTAGAAGATTGTTGAATAACGGTACAAACACATGATTATTATATAGCTATTCATAGTGATATTTTAGATGAATATTTAATATGGGAAGATGTAGACTACAATGAATCTATACAATCATATGCATAGTATGATCATAATTTTTTTAAAAAAATATATAAATGTTGCAAATATAGTAAGACAAACCTCCAATACTTGAAGTTGCCAACCTTGGCTGTGATATTAATTTTTGCGTTGTATTGTTCTGAATTTTCTACATTTCTACAAATATTGTTACATTATATAATTAAAAAACTATCATGAATTATGATTTCTATAATTTAAATAGTTTGGGTGTTTTTTTTTTTAGAGAGAGTCTCACTCTGTCAGCTAAGGTGGAGTGCAGTGATATGATCATAGCTCACTGCAGGCTCGACCTTCCTGGGCTCAGGTGATCCTCCCACCTCAGCCTCCTGAGTAGCTGGGACCACAGGCTCAGACTACAATACCTGTATAATTTTTCTATATTTTGCAAAGGCAGAGGAGTCGCACTATGTTGCTGAGGCTGATCTAAAACTCCTGGGCTCAGTGATCCACTCACCATGACCTTCCAAAGTATTGGGGTTATAGGTGTGAGCCTCTGTACCCAACCAATTTAACAGGTTTTATTCTTCAAGCCTAGAAAGCATTCACACTTATTTTTATATAAAAAGCTACATTTATATTATTTGACATCTCAAATAATTAATATTTCTTTAAGTTCTACAAAATCTGAATGAAATGCAACAAGTCACCATCAATAAATGGCATTTTCTAATAATTAATGACAACATAAACAACTCTGCAGATAATATAAAAACTCTTCTTTGTTAGAAGTGAGTTGTAATTTTCATGCAGAAAATACAGCTTTCCAGTGCTGAACATCAAAATGAGCCTACCTTCCTGGTGTAACTTGCCTCTGGCAGACAGAGGAAGAAGGCTACCAGATTGCCAACAGGGAAATACTGGGAGTCACTCACAAAGTTGTTAACCTTTTTAGCATATATCATGAATCATAGTATTAATGGAATGGAATAAAAGAATAAGCAGATATAGAGAAAATGGTCTAGTCTCATACGGCATGAAGATAAATACATGCACTAAATTATACAATATTGCAGTACCCAGAACATACCCAGTAGCAAATGGTCTTCATCAGTTGTATGAGTGATGTCAATAGGCTGAACAATATTATTTTTAGTAAGGAAATGGCACAATTTTGACATCTGTTTGAAACTTGGTTGAGCCTCATGTGAAACATTTAAAAAATTCCTAGTTAATACTAAGTCCTCATTTTTACATTAATTATAAAAACGTTAGTATGTAAACTTTAGTGTTAGTCCCTTAAGCCATAAATTTTAAGATCCTCAGGGTTCAAGTTTATAAAAATAAGCATGGGCTATCCTTCTCTCATTATTTATAAAAAGATCATCTAAGAGTTGTAAACCAATCGGTTCTTGGCCATGGATTTTAATTTTTCTGCTACCATTTGTTTATATATGTGCTCTCTGTTTTTCTCTTTAATGGTCTCTGTATGTTGCATTTGTTTTCCTCTTTAGTACTGGTTTTGTCCAGTGGATACCCCAGAGACAATTCTGAATCATCAGGCCTTTGAGTCAGAATTCTGAGGGATTGCAGAAGATAAGAGACTGGCTATTTAGACAGCCTTCAAGCACAGATATCGTGTGCAACTTTGAGGGTCCACCTGGCAGTATCTGATACCATCTTGAAGTAAGATCATAAGGCCAGAGAAAGCAAAAATAATCACACAGCTTCAGGCTGTAGGGCACCAACACTGCCCTTTCTTGCTCCACAGTCCCAGGCTTTATCTAGGATCCAGGATCAAGGGCAAAAGAGTAGGTGGCAACTTCATTATATCTTCACACTCATTTTCTAACTCTTTAGGAAAAGATGATCCTTTTACCGAGCCCTCTTTAGGACTGTAGCCAATAGAAATAAGTCTGTCAATTGAAAGTGTTTGTGCTGACCCTCCAAGATTTACTAGGTCAGTGACGAACACTAGTAACTAGCATGATTTCTGTGGTGCTGGAGGGAGAAGAGGAGACACATACACGCATTAGGAGCCCCAGTACTTCCTATACCCAGCCTGTGGCTACTAAACAATCTGAAACTAAAGTAAGTGATTTTCCTGAGGAAACAGTGAATTACAGAGCTCTACTAAAATCTCAATCAGGCAGAAGACAACTCTTAGGAGGATGGTGTTTGTAATAGATTTTCAGCTTTGTTTGGGAAAATGTTTATAAATGTCTGCATTGACCAGCGTTTCTTCTAGACTGAGGCAAGAGAATCACTTGGGCCCAGGAGGCATAGGTTGCAGTGAGCTGAGATCACACCATTGCTCTCCTGCTCTCCAGCCTGGGTGATAAGAACAAAACTCTGTCTCAAAAAAAAGAAGAAAGAAAACAAAATTGATTTTCATTTCTTTTCATTTTAGTTTTAAACTTTCTTGTGTTTTATTTACACTTTAATTTTTAGAATTACCCTAAAGGGACAATATCTGTTCAGACTTCAAATACTAGGACAACAATGCCACTTACTTCACTAAGACCAGGACATTATTAAAGTATAATAATAATAATATTATTATTATACTTTAAGTTCTGGGATACATGAGCAGAACATGCAGATTTGTTATATAGGTATACATGTGCCATGGTGGTTTGCTGCACCTACCAGCTTGTCATCTACATTAGGTATCTCTTCTAATGTTAACCCTCTCCTAGCCCCCCACCACCCAAGAGGCCCAATGGGTGATGATCCTCTTCATATGTCCATGTATTCTCATTGTTCAACTCTCATTTATGAGTGAGAACATGCAGTGTTTGGTTTTCTGTTCCCATTAGTTTGCTGAGATTGATTGTTTCCAGCTTCATCCATGTCCCCGCAAAAGACGTGAACTCATCCTTTTTGATGGATGCATAGTATTCCATGGTGTATATGTGCCACATTTTCTTTATCCAGTCTATCATTGATGGGCATTTGGGTTGGTTCCAAGTCTTTGCTATTGTGAATACTGCTGCAATAAACATATGTGTGCATGTGTCCTTATAGTAGAATGATTTATAATCCTTTGGGTATATACCCAGTAATGGGACTGCCAGGTCGAATGATATTTCTGGTTCTAGATCCCTGAGGAATCCCCACACTATCTTCCACAATGGTTGAACTAATTTACACTCCCACCAACAGTGTAAAAGTGTTTCTCCACATCCTCTCCAGCATCTGCTGTTTCCTGACTTTTTAATGATCACTATTCTAACTGGTGTGAAATGGTATCTCATTGTGGTTTTGATTTGCATTTCTCTAATGACCAGTGATGATGAACTTTTTTAATGTTTGTTGACTGCATAAATGTCTTCCTTTAAGAAATGTCTGTTGATACCTTTGCCCACCTTTTGATGTTTTTTTTTTCTTGTAAATTTAAGTTCCTTGTAGATTCTGGATATTAGCTCTTTGTCAGTTGGATAGATTGCAAAAATGTTCTCCCATTCTGTAGGTTGCCTCTTCACTCTGATGATAGTTTATTTTGTTGTGCAGAATCTCTAGTTTAATTAGATCCCATTTGTTAATTTTTGCTTTTGTTGCCATTGCTTTTGGTGTTTTAGTCATGAAGTCTTTGCCTATGCCTATGTCCTGAATGGTAATGCCTAGGTTTTTATGGTTTTAGGTCTTACATTTAAGTCTTTAATCTATCTTGAATTAATTTTTGTGTAAGGTTTAAGGAAGGGATCCAGTTTCAGTTTTCTGCATATGGCTAGCCAGTTTTCCCAATAGCATTTATTAAACAGGGAATCCTTTCTCCATTGCTTGTTTTTGTCGAGTTTGTCAAAGATCAGACGATTGTAGATATGTGGCATTATTTCTGAGGCCTCTGTTCTGTTACATTTGTCTATATATGTGTTTTGGTACCAGTACCATGCTGTTTTGGTTACTGTAACCTTGTAGCATAGTTTGAAGTCAGGTAGCATGATGCCTCCAGCTTTGTTCTTTTTGCTTAGGGTTGTCTTAGCTATATGGGCTCTTTTTTGGTTCCATATGAAATTTAAAGTAGTTTTCTCTAATTCTGTGAAGGAAGTCAATGATAACTTGATGGGGATGGTGTTGAATCTATAAATTACTTTGGGCAGTATGGCCATTTTCACGGTATTGATTCTTCCTGTCCATGAGCATGGAATGTTTTTCCATTTGTTTGTGTCCTCTCTTACTTCCTTGAGCAGTGGTTTGTAGTTCTCCTTGAACAGGTCCTTCACATCCCTTGTAAACTGTATTCCTAGGTATTTAATTCTCTTTGTAGCAAATGTGAATGGGAGTTCACTCATGATTTGGTTCTCTGTCTATTATTGATAGAATGCTTGTGATTTTAACCACACAGTGAAACCAGCAAAGAACCAGGAAATTTGCTATGTATAGTCTCTACTGATATGAAAAACAATGCCTTTTTAATACTTGAAGAGTCATCAATCATCCTCGGCTTAGAAAGAGTGAAGAAAGCGATAAAAGCTTCTGAAGAAATTGTTAAAAAAATTGTTCAAGGCAAAATATATGTTTAAAAATTATAGGGTTATGGAGAATTTTACTGAACTCCATGAACTTGGGAACTGGCAAACAATTTTTACTTCTGTGTAAGACACATTCAGGGAACAAATGAGATGTTTGTTGAGAAGCTGCAAGACCAGTTAATTAACTTTCTTTTATAGAACGAATGTCTACCATTTTATGTGAAATCCTCAGGAAGCTATTCTGAATTGGGTGATTCAGGCAGTAATATTTATTCTGTGTGACTTCCATTTGAGTTTATTGATTCCTTCATTTAAGAAATAATCAAGGAGAAAACATGAAGCAACTATAGAGACAGCAACCTGCATCTTCCAGGCTTTACTCTAAATCACAAGAAAGGATATGGTCTAAATTGCTTCCATTCATATATGTTTCTAGGCTGTTCCTTATGTGAAAAATTACTTATCTTCTAACTTCTTCTGTCTTTCATTAAGCTAAGACGAAAGCCTGGTAGCTAGCAATAAAGAACTTTGCATTAAACAATTGGAAAAAATCCTTCCTAGGAGACTAACTAAATGAAAATATGTTGGATTTTATCATCAGCATGAGTTGTGAATGATGTTCTTTTTATCTGAGGTGGCTTTTTGGGCTATGCAGACCTGGAGTGCCAGCACTTGCTGGAAACCATAGCTGTAGGGAAGACAGCTATGATTAATGATTCCACAGCACCCTAGGTATATGGAACATATAATTCATTTGCATTTTTAGTTATATCACAAAATATATTTAGTAATAAACAATACCTTCAGCCTTGATCTTGCCCTAAACTAATCCTATTCATTAATCAAACTAAACCATTATTCTAAGCCCCAAAGGCTTAATATACTGCAAAACTTTGTCAGATACGGTGAGGAAGAGTTGATTTGTGATTGTGGTGATACAAAGAAAAATGGGCTTTTGTTTCCTTCATTTTTTCCGAAGCTTGCTGTTTAAAACACACCTAAAATTCATAATTTAAAACCTTTAATTTCTTGAACTAGTGATATCTGTTTGTCATTCAAAAAGCTGCTACTATGCAAAGGGTCACACACCATAGAAACTGTAGAGCAGAGCCAATGTTTCTGTTTATAAACATGTGAAGACAGATGAGGGGCTGGGAGTCCACCTGGGAATAGAATAACCTAGCGTAGAACACATGGGAAATCTCACTCTGGCTGCAGCAAAAAGGTCTCTGAAATCTTCAGTCACATTTTCTTGGCTTACTGAATCATACACTGCAGTATGTTGCCATCGTGTTGCATATATTTATTCTCTACTAAATTTTAATTTTATCCTTTTACCCTAGGAACTGTTTCTTGTGGTATAAAAAATTCATGATCATCAAATTTTAATTATTCAATCATTTTAAGATCCATTGACTTTGACATGTATAAACAACCCTAAATATTTTTTTTTTATTGCACTTTAGGTTTTGGGGTACATGTGAAGAACATACAATATTGTTGCATAGGTACACACGTGGCAGTGTAATTTGTTGCCTTCCTCCCCTTCACCTATATCTGGCATTTCTCCCCATGCTATCTCCCC